>AFQZ01000408.1:0-40645 GCA_000222935.2 Aciculosporium take MAFF-241224
ATGCCTTAGCTTATTAGTATTAGGACAAGTAAGGAATTAAGCAATAGCCTAGGGTTAGTCCGGGGTTAGAGGACAGTAAATAAAAACCTTATTATAGCAAAGGCTTTAAACAGGCTTAAAAAGGAGGGGTTAGAGCTCCTACTAAGTAACTAACAGGAAATTAATAACTATGCGAAATGGCTTACCTAGCAACTTATAAAAATAGCTAATATAGCAACACTAAAACGACCTTAAGAGCGCAATAAACCATAGCCTTAGTAGAATAAAAGAGTAAAGGATATAATAGCAGAGGCAAGATGTGCTAATAGGCAGTAGTAGTATTAATAGACATAGGAATTATAGCAGGTTTTAAAAGAAGCTATAGGAAAACAGGATTATATAATCTTAGAAAAGAAGAGAAGTAGTTAGTAATAAGCAGTTAGTAAGTTATCTAGATCTAAAGGGAGCCTTTAAACCCTAGAGTACTAAGCCTAGCTATAGAGTGGACTTCCTCCTAAGATATAACAGGTCCTACTACTAACTCGGCTAGGAGATAACAGTAGGGAGGAGATAGTAAAGGTTATACATAAGGGTAAGGCAAAGGCATTTATAAAGAGGTTCTTTCCTTTATCTACAGCTAGGGCCCTAGGTTTAGAGATAAAGGTAGAGATAAGATACTATAGTAATGATTAAGTAGCTTTTGTATTTATAAAGGAGGAAATTAAAGAAGTTATAAAGAATATAGTAAGTTAAAAAGCCCTAGGGCTAGACAAGCTACTAACAGGTTTCCTTAAGCTATATAAAGCAGCCCTAATATTATATTTAATACGTCTTACTAATGCATACTATAGTTTAGGACACTATCTAGCCTCCTTTTAGTAAGCAAAGGTAGTAGTTCTATACAAACCTAGGAAGACCCCTAAGGAGTTATACAGACTAGGGGGATAGAGGCCGATATTACTGTTAAATACAATAAGAAAAGTAATTAAGGGAGCTATTATAAGAAGGATTATTATTATAGCAAAGGAAGGCTATATACTGCTAAATATATAAATAGGCAACAGGGCTGGCAGATTAATAGAGGTAGCACTAAGCACGCTAAAAGAGATTATAAGAATAGCATGGTATTACTAGGGAATAGTATTATTACTATAGCTAGATATTACTAGGGCGTTTAATACTATTAGCTATAAACAATTAAACCGCACTATAAAGGAGTTAGGACTGCTAGAGTAGATGGCCAGATGGTCACAGGGCTTTATATTAAAAAGGAAAGCATAATTAGCGTTTAACGGATGTATTACTAAGGAAATCTAAGTTACTATAGGGGTTCTATAAGGATCACTAGCATTTCCTATTCTCTTCCTGCTCTATATTATACTACTATATTAAAGACTAGTAGTAGTAGAATTAACATTAATATTAGGGTTTTTAGATAATATAAACATTATAGCATATAGAAAAATAGCAAAGAAGATAAAAGTATGACTAAAAAGAGCCTAGAGAATATATAAGAAGTAGTTAAAGGAGTATAGGCTAAGGTTCAACCTAGAGAAAAACAAGCTAATATACTTTATAAGGAAGAGGCAGGTAATTATAACAACAATCCGACTTAAAAGAGCAACAATATAACTGACATAATTAGCATGATTTCTAGGGGTTTGGATTCACCGGAAGCTTTATTAGTTAATGCATATAGAGAAGGTAAATACTAAATTATTACAGCAGAAGTTAGTACTTATAATGCTGGCTATGTTTACATAGGGATACTAACTAAAGTGTATAAGATCCCTTTATATACAGGTAATAAGAAGCATAATAGCCTATAGAGCTAGGATATACTATACCCACAGTAAGCCAGAAGGGGTAGTATAGGGGGTAGCAAAGGCATTTATAAGGGAACAAAACAAATACTTAAGGTAGGTTATAGGGGTATATAAGGCAACGCTAGTAATACTCTTAAAGATAAAAGCAGTAGTACTGTTAGTAGATCTGTACCTTAATTACATTAAATAATAATTTTACTAAAGACTTAAGAATAGTAGTATAGGCAAGAAGATATAACAGGCTTGTAATTTAATAGCATTACAGCTATGACACTAAGGAAGAGGCTGCTAATATAATCACTATAAGGCGTTTTCTAATGCCCCCCCCCCCCTCCCTAGCAGCCTTATAGCTAGACAGGAATTAAAAAGGGAGTAGGAAAAACGGTGGATATAGTAGAGGCATAAGGCTTAAGTGAGAAGAGGATAGGCAAAAGCAATAGCAGCAGATAAGGAACCTAACTTTAAGAGCACTAAAAAGATAGCAAGGCTTTATAATAGCCTGCTAAAGCATAAATCTACGGCCTTAGTGCAGCTTTAAACGGAAAAAATAGGGCTAAATGCCTTCCTTTATAATAAATAGGTACCTGAGGTAATATTACTAATATGTTAATGCTAGGGAGGAGATAAGGATATCTACCACCTTATCCTATCATGCCTAAAACATAACTATTTAAGGCTAATCCTAGTAGTGCTAATAATAAGAAACCCGTGGGAACTTAGAGCAGCGCTTAATAATAAGAAGCTGGCACTAAATATCGTAAAGTGGGTGCTCTTAACTAGGTAACTTTAGCAGTATAGGTTAGTAGAGGAGCTTTACAAGGCATGGCAGATTTGTAATATTAAAGCTAAGAATAGGACTAGAGGTAACAGAAATAATAAAATAAAGGAGAAAGAGCTGGATTAAGAGGGGAGGTGCTTATAAGGGGTTTTTATTAATATACTAACCTTTTATATAAAGCATGACTATACTTCTGTCATTATCTGCAGTTCTAGGGGAACTAGCAGATATCTTATACTAATGGTTAAAAACAATAAAGACTCTATATTAGAGGCTTAGCGGGAGCTATATAGAGGAATATGGGTTTTCTCCCCTATCTTAGGGTTTTTCCTATATTAAGAAGTTAGTTGATGAACTAGTTAGTGGCTCTAGCTACCTAGCGTACATGAATAATAATATACTTAGATATTAATAAATATATATTTATAATTATAAAGATAAAGTACTTAAAATTTATTATAAAAGCTAGGAAGGCTATTTACCCTAACCTAGAAAAAATTATAGCTATTTAAGATTAGGAATTACCTTAAATAGTTTATAAGGTATAAAGTTTCTTAGGCTTTATAAATTTTTATTAAGAGTTTATTAATAACTTCTTAAACCTTATAAGCCCCCTAACTAATCTTACTAAAAAGGCTACTAGGTTTTATTAGTCCCTAGAATATAAAAAGGCATTTTAGGTGCTTAAAGCTGCCTTTATTTTATTTTTAATTCTTATATAATAGGATTTTAACTTAGAAATATAAGTAAAAGCTAACTCTTTTAATAAGGCTATAGGCAGATGCCTTTCTTAATATAATTTAAAGGAAGTATAAAGACTAGTAGTATATTACTTAGTATAACTAATAGCTATATAGTGGAATTATATAATTTATAATAAGGAGCTCTTTAGTATTATTTCCTGCTTAAAGGCATAGTTAGCTAAGCTAAGGAGTATAGCCTAGCTATTTATAATTCTTATAAATTATAAGAACCTAGAGTATTTTATAGCCCTTTAAGAGATATTTAAAAGATAAGTAAGATAGGCAAAAATATTATCCCTTTTTAACTATTACTTATACTATTACTTAGGTATATAGGTAGGCCAGCTAAATACTTTATTTTAATAAGATTAAAATTAAAGTAAGAAGGGATGTTTAGTAAGTTATATATTTTATCTAATTTAGCAGATATTAAAAATAATTTAAGAGCTAGGAGCTAATATAATAAGCCTACTTAGGGTATAAATAATAAGTAAGTCAAGGGAGAGTAATAACTAGGATAAGAATAACCTAAATAATTTAAATATAATAATAGGTTTTAAACTAAAGGTTTTAAGTCCTCTCTTATAAGGCTTTAATTTATTTTAAAAGAAACTACTTTAAAATTTATAAAACTAAGAGGTTACTAAAGATAGTCTGTACTATATTTAACTAAAAGTAGTACTAATAGTAAAGCGAAAGTTTTTTATATCTATAAAAACCTAGTTATAAATAGTAAATTATACTTTAAATATATAAGAAATACTATAATTTTAAGAATAGCTTTAGGTACCTTATTATAAGCCTCTTACTACCTTACTTATATAATAGGTTTATAATTTGCCTATATTAGATTACTTAGGGTAAAATACTACCTTTTAGGTATTATATAAGGATTATTATTAAAATAAAATATTAAAAGATATAGTATAATATATATAAAACTATTATTACTTTAGTAGGTATAAGAGCTAATAACTTTATTAGGATTTATTAAAACCTATACTAACTATAAACTATTACTAGTTATAAATCTTAGTAAATTTTATAATAAAACTTTTAGTATATAATAAGGTATTATTATACTTTTTAATAGTTATTATAAACTATCTCTTAAAGTATATATAGCTAGAGGTAATAATAAGTATAGCAGCTAAAGCATATATAAAACAGTTTAAACATTACTAGTAGTATTTTTATAAATTCCCTTATTAAATTATTTTTAATTATAGTTTAAATTAGCTTAATTACTTTTAAACTATACTTTATAAGTAGGTAGGTATGAAGTAACTATTATTTACATTTTATTATCCTTGAATAAATAATAATATAAAATAAGTAAACTAAAAGGTATAAGTAGTTTTATAAGTAGTTATTACTTTCTTATAATATAACTAGGCTAATTATTTATTAGTTTATTAAATAGTGCTTAATAACCATATTTCTATAATAACTAGTATAAGTATAAATTAAGCACTAAAAGGCTTTAATATTAAATTAGTCTAGTATATACTAAATAAGACTAAAAGCCTAACCTTACTTAAGAAAAAATCTATATTATTTCTAGAATATATTTAGGAAAAAATAGTAATAGTATAAGCTATAATTAATTTTATATAATAATATTAGTAGGATATAGTAAATGTTTCTTAACGCCCAGCAGAGCATTACTAAATAGGGGATTTTATATAGTTAAATCTTTATTATATAAAGATAAACTATTTTAGCTAAAAACTTAACTAGGTAAAGGCAAAATATAAGGTCTTAAATATTGTTACGGGATAATCCGTGAGGTCGGATCCCCACCTATATATGACGGATTCGTCGTATAGCTAGTGAGAGAATAACAATCTTATAATAATATACTTAACTATATAACTTTATAATAGTTAATACAGGTGTGTTTTAATGACTATTTTATAATTATATTAATAACAGCTTTACGGTTGCTTTTAACTAACTATATAATGATACCACTATATAATAACTAATAGTAATTGCTTATATTCTTTATATAAGGTTTTAACTTAAAATTAAGGACTTACTGCTTTTAGTTAGTAAGACATACTAAGTTAAATTACTAAATTACTAGGTTTTAACTACTAAGACTATATTAATTAAAGAGTTAGGGTTACTGTTATTAATAAGCAAGGTAGTATGCTAAAACATTAGATTTACTACCTATAAGCAAGGCTATAAGCTAAGAGGTAAGAAGGATTTAACAAAACTTATGTTTAAATTAATAAACTAGCGCTAGGAATTAGATAACTACTAAATGCATATTATAACTATTACTAAGGAAGAGCTTTACTATATTTATACCCTTTATAAATACCTTAAGTAAAATCCTAACCTTTTTAGTTTAAGAGAAAGACTAATAACTATTAATAATAAGGTTAAGGACCTTTCTTACTTAGGAAGTTATAAATTCTATAAAGGAAAGATTTACTAAACCTTAAAACTATTATAACTAATTAACCTAGTTCCTTTATATTACTTATACTTTAGGAATAAGCTAATTCTAGTATAATAGACGCTAAAAAAGGCTAAGAAAAAAGGGCTTCTTAAACTATTAATAATTAAACCTAAGGTAATATTATTAAGAATTAAAACCACCTTACTTAGGACTATACCTCTTATAAAACCAGAGACTTTAATTATTATAATACCTCTTAAAGAGCCAGAAACCTTGCTTATTATTATACTTATTAAGGAACTAAAGGCTTTTTAACTTATAAAGCTATTAGGTATTAAGGGCACCCTTTTAACTATAGTTTCTAGTCCTAATCTAAATAATAACCCTAAGAAAACCTTAGGAGGTAATAAAACATAAAAAACAGCTTTATTTAGCAAGAAATAACAGAAATAACTAGCTATTATTATATAACTTATATTACTACTAAAGCAGACTTTAGTACTAAGTAAAAAATCCTTAGAAAGTAATAAGTTAGTTTATTATAAGTTTTTTACCTACCTAGACCTTTAGAATAATAAAGATAATAAAGAAATAAAAAACCTTATTATATTAAAACATATAAGAGTGTTTATAATACCTAAAGATTTAACTAACTTAAATAAGTTAATAAATTAGATTATATAAGAGGTAAAAGGTCCTTTAATAACAGGGAAGCCTGTTATGCCTAAAGGAGAGAAAAAGCAGTTAGCTAGAAGGTTATAATCTCCTAGGGACCTATAACTCTTTAAAACTAGTAAGAAAAAATAAGTATTTTAGGAATTAATAAATACTAAGGAACTATTTAATATTATAATAAGGCATAAGCTAGAACCTAAAACTAAGAATCCTATTAGCAAAACCTTAGCTTATAAAATCCTATAAAATATTAAGAAAGTACTAAAAATATAAAAGAAAGTATATAAAGTAATAAAGGTAATACAGAAGTTATAGAAATAAATTAAAGAAAACCTTATTTATTCTATAAAAACCAACTTTTAATAATAAATAATAAAAAACTAAGATAATATCTTAAATATACTAGTTAGCCTTATATTATAAATAAAGAAGTTAAATAAAATAGAATTTTAGTGGAATTTATAAACTAAATATAAGCAGGTTACTAGAACTAGTAGTTAAATATAGTGCCTATTAAGTAAGAACTGTTTAAACTAATAATAATAGGAAATAATATAACTTAGTAACTAAACTCTTAAGAAGCCGGACCTACCCTACTAGAGTAAATTAGCTATAACTTTAGTTAATAAAGGGGTAAAATAACAGAAAGAATACTTAAGCTAATAAGGTTATAAGACTACTTAATTAAAATAAGTAACTTAAGAAAAGTAATAGGGGTTATATAAGAATATATAGGTATAAGTAAATTATACTAACTAAAAGTAATAGACCTCTTATTATATAATTAAAATACACCTAAATTATAATAAGAGTTTAAATATATAAGTTATTATAATAACACTAGGACCTCTTTTAACCTACCTTATATAGTTTTAAACTAAGCTGAACGGTTTTCCCCTATAAAGAAATATAAGTCTTTATAATAAGCAGAATTTTTATAATATAAACTAACTACTAGATAAGAAGGCGCTTTACTAAATCCTTAAGTAATAACATCGGCATCTTAATAAGGTTTTCTGTTAAGGGACATATAAAACTATACTCTATTATTATTATTCATGTACGCTAGGTAGCTAGAGCTACTAACTAGTTTATTAACTAACTTCTTAATATAGGAAAAACCCTAAAATAGGGGAGAAAACCCATATTCTTCTATACAGCTCCCGCTAAGCCTTTAATATAAAGTCTTTATTGTTTTTAACTATTAGTATAAGATATCTGCTAGTTCCCCCGGAACTGCAGACAATAACAGAAGTATAGTTGTGCTTTATATAAAAGGTTAGTATATTAGTAAAAACCCCTTATAAGCACCTCCCCTCCTAATCCGGCTCTTCTTCCTTTATTCTGTTATTTCTATTACCTCTAGTCCCTTTCTTAGCCTTAATATTATATATCTGCTATACCTTATAAAGCTCCTCTGCTAACCTATACTACTAAAGTTATCTAGTTAAAAGCACCCACTTTATAATATTTAGTACTAGCTTTTTATTATTAAGCGCTGCCCTAAGTTCCTGTGGGTCTCTTATTATAGGCAATACTAGAATCAGCCTTAGATAGTTATATTCTAGGCATAACAGAATAAGGTAGTAGATATCCTTATCTCCTCCCTAGTATTAATATATTAGTGATATTACCTTAGGCACCTATCTATTATAGAGAAAGGCATTTAGCCCTATTTTTTCCATTTAAAGCTGTACTAAGGCCGCAGATTTATACTTTAGCAGGCTATTATAAAGCCTTGCTATCTTTTTTATGCTCTTAAAGTTAGGTTCCTTATTTATTGCTATTACTTTTGCTTGTTTTTTTCTTACTTAAGCCTTATACCTCTGCTATATTTACTGTTTTTCCCACTTTCTTTCTAATTCCTGTCTAGCTATAAGACTACTAGGGAGGGGGGGGGGGGCATTAGGAAACGCCTTATAGTGATTATGTTAGCAGCCTCTTTCTTAGCATTGTAGCTATAATGCTATTAAATTATATGCCTATTATATCTTCTTACCCATACTACTATCCTTAAGTCTTTAGTAAAATCATTACTTAATGTAATTAAGGTATAAATCTACTAGCAGCACTACTACTTTTATCTCTAAGAGTGTTACTAGTATTACCTTATATGCCCCTATAACCTGCCTTAGGCATTTATTCTGTTCCCTTATAAATACCTTTACTACTCCCTATGCTACCCCTTCTAACTCACTATAAGTATAGTATATCCTAGCTTTATAGGCTATTATGCTTCTTATTACCTATATATAAAGGGATCTTACGCACTCTAGTTAGCATCCCTATGTAGATATAGCTAGTACTATAAGTGCTAGCTTCTACTATAATAATTTAGCATTTACCTTCTCTATATAGGTTAACTAATAAAGCTTCTAGTAAATCCAAACCCCTAGGAATTGCGCTAATTATATCAGCTGTATTGTTGTTCTTTTAAGTTGGATTATTATTATAATTGCCTGCCTCTTTCTTATAAAGTATATTAGCTTGCTCTTCCCTAGGTTAAACCTTAGCCTATACTCCTTTAACCACTCCTTACATATCCTCTAGGCTCTTTTTAGTTATACTTTAGTCTCCTCTGCTGTTTTTCTATATACTATAATGTTTATATTATCTGAAAACCCTAATGTTAATGTTAATTCTGCTGCTACTAGTCTTTAATATAGTAGTATAATATAGAGTAGGAAGAGGATAGGAGACGCTAGTAACCCTTGCGGAACCCTTGTAGTAACTTAGATTTCCTTAGTAATACGTCTATTAAATGCTAATTATGCTCTTTTTTCTAATGTAAAGCCCTATGCCTATCTAGCTATCTACCCTAGCAGTCCTAACTCCTTTATAGTACGGATTAATCGTTTATAGCTAATAATATTAAACACCCTAGTAATATCTAGCTATAGTAATAATGCTATTCCCTAGTAATGCCATGTTATCCTTATAATTTCTTTTAGTATGTTTAGTACTACCTTTATTAACCTGCTAGCCCTATTGCCTATTTATATGTCTAGTAGTATATAGCCTTCCTTTGCTATAGTAGTAATCCTCCTTATAATAGCTCCCTTAATTACTTTTCCTATTATGTTTAATAGTAATATTAATCTTTACCCCCCTGATCTGCCTAACTCCTTAGGGGTTTTCCTAGGTTTGCATAGAACTACTACCTTTGCTTACTAAAAGGAGGCTAGATAGTGTCCTAAACTATAGTATATATTTATAAGGCATATTAAATATAATATTAGGGCTGCTTTATATAGCTTAAGGAAACCTATTAGTAGCTTGTCTAGCCCTAGGGCTTTCTAACTTGCTATATTCTTTATAACTTCTCTAATTTCCTCCTCTATAAACATAGGAGCTACCTAATTATTGCTACTATATCTTATCTCCACCTTTATCTTTAGACCTAGAGCCCTAGCCGCGGATAAAGGAAAGAACCTCTCTGTAAATGCCTTTGCCTTACCCTTATATATAACCTTTACTATCTCCTTCCTACTGTTATCTCCTAGCTAAGTTAGTAGTAGAACCTATTATATCTTAGGAGGAAGTCTACTTTATAGCTAGGCCTAGCACTCTAGGGTCTAGAACCTCTCTTTAGACCTAAATAACTTACTAACTACTTATTACCAACTGCTTCTCTTTTCCTTTAAGATAATATAATCCTATTTTTCTATAGCTTCTATTAAGGCCTACTATAATTCCTATGTCTATTATTACTACTACTGCCTATTAGCACGTCTTACCTTTACTATTATATTCTTTACCCTTTTATTCTACTAAGGCTATGGTTTGTTATGCCCTTAAGGTTATTTAAGTGCCACTATATTAGCTATCTCTATAAGCTATTAAGTAAGCTATTACGTATAGTTATTAATTTCCTGCTAGTTATATAGCAGGAGCTCTAACCCCTTCTTTTTAAGCCTGTTTAAAGCCTCTGCTATAATAAGGTTCTTGTCTACTATCCTTTAACCCTAGACTAACCCTAGGCTGTTACTTAATTTCTTACTTATTTTAATGCTAATAAGCTAAGGCATATGGTCAGATCTGGCAATTTCTACTAGCTTAATAAATTCAACCCTAACGTTATAAGTGGTTTACGTATAGTTAATAGTGCTATCCCTACTACTATGTTCTCTTCTTATTACTTCCCTAAACAGCATAGCTAGGCCAAGTTACTACCTTATTATAAATTCTAACATCTTATTGTGCCCTTAAGAGGTTTAGCTAAATCTATCCTATAAGGGGTAGTATTAGTTAAAGTCCCCTACAAACACACTCTAGCCCTTTACCTAGGTATTAGCAAAGTATTATAAAGGTATTTGCTATTCCCTTTTATAAGCTAGGGAATAGATATTATATACCTTTACTTTATATAGCTTAATATTATACTAATCCTCCCCCCTTCTTATAGTTAAAAGTCCTGTCTTAACCTTTTAATATATATAAATTACTATTCTTCTGCTATATATTATTAATATATAGTGCCCTTAAGATAGATTTAGCAGTATACTATTATAACCTCCTGGTTTCTAAATAGCTATTACCTTAGGGCTAATGCTATACCCTAACGCTAGGTATACTAGGTTGCTTTTCTTTTGTGTATTCTAGTATATAACCTTAATTATATACTTTATTATATACTTTAAAGCACCCTGGTTAGGCTGGCTCTAGTATTATTTTGCCCTCTAGTTAGTTATAAAAAGGCTAGTATTATGCTTTTCTCTGCTAGTCTTTATTATCCTAATCATAGCTTATAGGTTTATTTTATAAAAAGGCCCCTTAGTTATATACTCCTTCCTCTTAGCTGCCTTTCTGTTAGTCCCCTAGTCTCTTCTCTATAATAACCCTTGCCTATAGTAGCTATTATAACCTCTGACTAATGGCCGCAGAAGAACAGCAGCCTTATAGCATAAGCCTCCCTAGCCTACTACTATTTATTATTACTTACTAAGCATAGCTAAGACTATACTAAATATATCCCTATATAATTTAAGTATCTCTCTTATACCTTACTTATTAATATTAAGTAAGTCCTTTCTCCCTTAGGGTGTTTTCTAGCAGTATACCTACTATATCTTGCTTCCTTCTTATAGTACCTAGTAATATGCCTAATCTTATAATAGTTATAATATTACTTTAAGTAAATTATCTTATTATATAGCTTAGCATTAAAAATCTCTACTTAGTATACTATTCCCTTATAGCATAGGCGGTTTGCTGCCTTAGTGCCCTTAATACTTATTACTAATAGTACCCTTATTACTATTCCCTTTAGCTTTTATACTATTATTTTTATTATATTTAAACCATTCTCCTTTTTAATATTCTTCCTTATATCCTTAGTTATAATATGGTTTATTAATTATATTAGGAATTCCTTAATAATTACACTAAACATCTTTCTATTTACTTTTGCCTTAGGTCTAAAGGCAACTCTTACTTAGGCTGTATTTTCCTTTTATTTCCTCCTTACTTTAGTAAATATAATAACTATATCTCTGTTTTATAGTTAGTATACTACTACTACCTTCTTTATACTAATAATACTATTTACTGCCTTTATAATCTCCCTTAGTAATCTATTTCTAATTACCTTACTAATAGTGTTTTCCTTTACTATTACCTCCTAGTAATAGCAGGCTAGTATCGCTATACCCTCTGTTTAGGCTAAAGGGATCGTTATATTCTGCCCTATAGCTTTACAAGCTATAATAATTACCTAGGTCTCTCTAACTACTAATCTAGTCCTAGGAATAGCCTTTATTATCTCCTTAACTACCTTCTTAACTATAAACTCTACCTTACTATTAACTGCCTTTATAATTAAAGCCTGTAGGCCTTCTATACTAGTTCTTATTTAGGCTATCTCCCTTCCTATATTTATAGTAATTTATATAATAGTTTTAATAAAAGCCTATACTTTTATTATTTTTATTTTTAGAATAACTTTTATTATTAATTCCTTTAGTAATTTTATTTTATTTTTTAGTTTTTCCTATACTATTATTACTCTAGGATTTTCTCCTTAATACTATATTTCTTTTTAAGTAATACCTTATTTTTTATTAGTTATAAATCTATATAAAAATTTATTAATTATTATACCCCTTATATTGCTTACTTCCATTATATAATACGCTATTACTAGGAAGGGTAATTAATAATAAGAAATCTAATTCCATGCTTCTTTTCCGTTTTAGGCGTAATACCGCGTCATATCCGCAGTGTTCTTAGTCCAGAAGGTTATAATAATTAACTATACTCTATTAATAATAAAATACTAGTAGTAAGAATAAGACTCTAATAAGTACAGAGGTTATAAATAGAAAGAGACATATTATACTAGTACTTAATAATACTAATACTCCTAAATACTACTATATTTACCTATATAATAAGGTAATAGGTATATAAAAGAATCTTTTAAAAATAGCAATATAGGGTAATATATAAATCCACCTCTAACTTTCTTATAATAAAAAAGTAAATATAGCTATAAAGCAGATAGTTATAGTAATAAAGCAGGTGGTTATAAAGATAGTTACTACTATACTAAAGAGCCTTATAATAACTAGCTAAGCTAAATACCAGAATACTAGGAATGTAATACCTTTTGATTAAAATATAACCTAAGATAAGATTTAAAGCCTAAAAAGGCACTTAAAGAGAAAGGGTTAGTAAGTTTAACCTAAAAGATTTAGAATATTAAACTTTTAAACCTAAAACTAAATATAGTAAATATAGGAAATATAGGAAATAAATTTATTTTTTATAAAGGAAAAACTACTATTTTTTAAAATTTTAAGCTTTAGATTTAAGTAATAAAAAAATACCTATTTAAAGTATTACTAAACTAAAAGAAGGGACTTCAAAAAGGACGAAAACACCGCGGATACGACGCGGTATTACGCCTAAAATGAAAAAGAAGCATAGAATCAGATTCCTTATTATTAATTACCCCCCCTAGTAATAGCATATTATATAAGGGGAGTAAGCGGCATAAGGGATGTAATAATTAATAAATTTTTATATAGATCTGTAACTAATAAAGGACAGGGAATTACTTAGGAAGAAATATAGCTTTAAGGAAAGAATCCTAAAGTAGTAGTAGTATAGGAAAAACTAAAGAATAAAATGAAATTACTAAAGGAATTAATAATAAAAGTTATTTTAAAAGTAGAAATAATAAAAGTATAGGCTTTTATTAAAACTATTATATAAACTGCTATAAATACAGGAGGGAAGATAGCCTAAATAAGAACTAGTATAGGAGGCCTATAGGCTTTAATTATAAAGGCAGTTAATAGTAAGGTAGAAATCACAGTTAAGAAGGTAGTTAAGGAGGCAATAAAGGCTATTCCTAGGACTAGATTAGTAGTTAGGGGGACTTAAGTAACTATTATAGCTTATAGAGTTATAGGGCAGAAGACGACAATCCCTCTAGCCTAAATAGAGAGTATGGCAATACTAGCCTGCTATTACTAAAAAGTAATAGTAAAAGGAAATACTATTAGCAAGGCAGTTAGGAATAGATTACTAGGGAAGATTATAAAGGTAGTAAACAGCACTATTAGTATAGAGAAGGCAGTAGTAGTATACTAACTACAAAGTAAAGATATAGTTATTATGTTTACTAAAGCAGGGAGGAAATAAAAGGAAAACACAGCCTAGGTAAGAGTTACCTTTAGACCTAAGGCAGAAGTAAACAGAAAGATGTTTAGTGTAATTATTAAGGGATTCCTAACACAATTAATAAACCATATTATAATTAAGAATATAAAAAAGAACATTAAAAAGGAGAATAGTTTAAACATAATAAAGATAATAGTATAGAAGCTAAAGGGATTAGTAATAAGAGCACTACTAGTAATTAGTATTAAGGGCACTAAGGCAGCAAACCGCCTATGCCACAGGGGAATAATATACTAAGTAGAGATTTTTAACGCTAAGCTATATAATAAGATAATCCACCTAAAGCAATATTATAACTACTATAAGATTAGGCATATTACTAGGTACTATAAGGAGAAAGCAAGATATAGCAGGTATACTACTAAAAAACACCCTAAGGAAGAGAGGACTTGCCTAATATTAATAGGCAAGGTACGGGAGAAATGCCTGAATTATACAGGGGTATACCTAGTATGGTCTCGGCTATGCTTAGTAAGTAATAATAAATAGCAGCAGGCTAGGGAGGCTTATGCTATAAGGCTGCTGTTCTTCTGTAGCTATTGGCCAGAGGTTGTAATAGCTACTATAGGTAAGGGTTATTATAGAGAAAAGACTAGGGGACTAATAGAAAGGTAGCTAAGAGAAAGAAGCATATAACTAAGGGGCCCTTTTATAAGATAAATTTATAAGCTATAATTAGGATAACAGAGACTAGAAGAGAAAGGCATAATACTAGCCTTTTTATAACTAATAAGAGGGCAAAACAATACTAGAGCTAGCCTAACTAGGGAGCTCTAAAGCATATAATAAAGTATATAATTAAGGTTATATACTGGAATATACAGAAGAAAAGCAATTTAGTACATCTAGTATTAGAGCATAATATTAGCCCTAAGGTAATAGCTATTTAGGAACCAGGAGGTTATAATAGTATACTACTAAATCCATCTTAAGGGCACTATATATTAGCAATATATAGCAGAAGAATAGTAATTTATATATATTAAAAGGTTAAGACAGGACTTTAGGTTATAGGGAAGGGAGAGGATTAGTATAGTATTAAACTATATAAAGTAGAGGTATATAATATCTATTCCCTGGCTTATAAAAGGGAGTGGCAGACGCCTTTATAACACTTTGCTAATACCTAGGCAAAGGGCCAGAGTGTGTTTATAGGGGACTTTAACTAATACCACCCCTTGTAGGACAGATTCAGCTAAACCTCTTAGGGGTATAATAAGATATTAGAATTTATAACAAGGTAGTAACTTAGCCTAGCTATGCTGTTTAAGGAAGTAATAAGGAGAGAACATAGTAGTAGGGATAGTACTATTAACTATATATAGACCACTTATAACATTAGTATTAAATTCATTAGGCTAGTAGAAATCGCTAGATCTAACCATATACCTTAGCTTATTAGCATTAAGACAAGCAAGGAATTAAGCAATAGCCCAGGGTTAGTCCAGGGTTAGAGGATAGTAGATAAGAACCTTATTATAGCAGAGGCTTTAAACAGGTTTAGAAAGGAGGGGTTAGAGCTCCTGCTAAGCAACTAACAGGAAATTAATAACTATGTAAAATAGCTTACTTAGTAACTTATAGAGATAGCTAATATAGCAGCACTAAAACGACCTTAAGGACATAATAAACCACAGCCTTAGTGGAATAAAAGGGTAAAGGATATAATAGTAGAAGTAAGACATACTAATAAGTAGTAGTAGTATTAATAGACATAGGAATTATAGTAGGTCTTAAAAGAAGCTATAGGAAAACAGGATTATATAATCTTAAAGAAAAAGAAAAGTAGTTAGTAATAAGCAGTTAGTAAGTTATTTAGGTCTAAAGGAAGCCTCTGGACCCTAAAGCGCTAGGCCTGGCTATAGAGTAGACTTCCTCTTAAGATATAACAGGTCCTACTACTAACTTAGCTAGGAGATAATAATAGGGAGGAAACAGTAGAGGTTATATATAAGGGTAAGGCAAAGGTATTTATAGAGAGGTTCTTTCCTTTATCTGCGGCTAGGGCTTTAGGTTTAGAGATAAAGGCAGAGATAAGATACTATAGTAATAATTAGGTAGCTCCTGTGTTTATAAAGGAGGAAATTAAAGAAGTTATAAAGAATATAGTAAGTTAGAAAGCCCTAGGGCCGGACGAGCTGCTAACAGGTTTCCTTAAGCTATGTAAAGCAGCCCTAATATTATGTTTAATATATCTTACTAATATATACTATAGTTTAGGATATTATCCGGCTACCTTTTAGCAAGTAAAGGTAATAGTTTTATATAAACCTAGGAAGACCCCTAAGGAGTTAGGCAGACTAGGGGGATAGAGGCTAATATTACTGTTAAATATAATAGGAAAAGTAATTAAGGGAGCTATTATAAGGAGGATTACTATTATAGTAAAGGAAGGCTATATACTACTAGATATATAAATAGGCAACAGGGCTGGCAGATTAACAGAGGTAGTACTAAGTACGCTAAAAGAGGTTATAAGAACAGCGTGGCATTACTAGGGGATAGCATTATTACTATAGCTAGATATTACTAGGGCATTTAATATTATTAGCTATAAACGATTAATCCGTACTATAAAGGAGTTAGGACTACTAGGGTGGATAGCTAAATAGGCATAGGGCTTTATATTAAAAAGGAGAGCATAATTAGCATTTAACAGATGTATTACTAAGGAAATCCAAGTTACTGCAGGGGTTCTGCAAGGGTTGCCGGCGTCTCCTATCCTCTTTCTGCTCTATATTATGCTACTATATTAAAGACTAGTAGTAGCAGAAGAAAAGGACCAACACCGCGGACATGACGCGGTATCACGCCTAAAACGAAAAAGAAGCACGGAATCGGATTCCTCATTATCGAATACCCCCCCTAGCAATGGCGCATCGCGCAAGGGGAGTAAGCAGCGCAAGGGGTGCAATAATTAACAAATTTTTACGTGGATCCACAACTAACAAAGGACAAGGCACCACCTAGGAAGAAATATAATATTAAGGAGAGAATCCTAGAGTAATAGCAGTGCAGGAAAAACTAAAGAATAAAATAAAATCACTAAAGGAGTTAATAATAAAAGTTATCCCAGAGGCAGAAATAACAGAAGTATGGGCTTCTATCAGGACCTTTACGTAAGTTACTATAGATATAGGAGGGGAGATAGCCTAAGCAAAGACTAGCACGGGAGATCTATAGGCATTGATTATAGAAGCAGTTAACAGTAAAGTTAAAACCACGGTTAAGAAGGCAGTTAAGGAGGCAATAGAGGCCGTCCCTAGGACTGGATCGACGGTTAGGGGGACTTAGGTGACTGTTATAGCTTGCGGAGTCACAGGGCAGAATATGACGATACCTTTAGCCCGAACAGAGGGTATGGCGATACCAGCCTGCCATTACCGGGAAGCAATGGTAAAGGGAAACACCATTAGCAAGGCAGTTAGGAATAGATTGCCAGGAGAGATTGTGAAGGCAGTAAACAGCGCTATTAGCATAGAGGAGGCAATAGCAGCACACAGGCTGCAGAGTGGAGACACAGTTATTACGTTTATTAAGGCAGGGAGGAAATAGAAGGAAAACACGGCCTAGGTGAGAGTTGCCTTTAGACCTACGGCGGAAGTAAATAGGAAGATGTTTAGTGTGATTATTAAGGGATTCCCAACATAATTAACGAACCACGTTGCGATCGAGGATATAAGGAAAAACATTAAAAAGGAGAATGGTCTAAACATGGCGAAGATAACAGTGCGGAAGCTAAAGGGAACAGCGATGAGGGCACCACTAGTGGTTAGCGTTAAGGGCACCAAGGCAGCAAACCGCCTATGCCATGGGGGAATAGTATACTAAGCAGAGATTTTCGACGCCGAGCTATATAACGAGATGGTCCACCTAAAGCAATATTATAACTGCTATAAGATTGGATATATTGCTAGACACTGCAAGGAGGAAGCAAGATGCGGCAGGTGTGCTGCCGGAAAACACCCCGAGGGAGAGAGGACTTGCCTGACGCTAACAGGCGAGGTACAGGAGAAATGCCTAAATTGCACGGGGGCACATCCAGCATGGTCTCGGCTATGCTTGGTGAGCAATAATAGGTGGTAACAGGCCTGGGAGGCTTACGCCACGAGGCCGCTGTTCTTCCGCGACCATCGGTCAGAGGCCGTGACAGCTACTACGGGCGAGGGTCATCATAGAGAAGAGACCAGGGGATTAATGGAAAGGCAGCTAAGAGGAAGGAGCATACAACCAAGGGGCCTTTTTACGAGATGAACATACAAACTACGATTAGGACGGCAGAGACTGGCAGAGGAAGGCACGATGCTGGCCTTCCTATAACTAACAAGAGAGCAGAACAATACCGGAGCCAGCCCAACCAGGGTGCTCCGAAGCACACAATAGAGTACATAATTAAGGTCATGTACTAGAATACACGGAAGAAAAGCAATTTAGTACATCTGGCGTTAGGGCATGACGTTAGCCCTAAGGTGATAGCTATCTAGGAACCAGGAGGCTATAATAGTATACCGCCAAATCTATCTCGGGGGCACTATACGTTAGCAACATACAGTAGAAGAACGGCGATTTATATACACTAGAAGGTTAAGGCAGGGCTTTGGACTACAGGGAGGGGGGAGAATTGGTGTAGTGTTAAGCTATGTAGAGTAGAGGTGTATAACATCTATTCCCCGGCTTATAAAAGGGAGTGGCAGACGCCTTTATAACACTTTGCCGATACCTAGGCAAAGGGCCGGAGCGTGTTCGTGGGGGACTTCAACCAACATCACCCCTTGTAGGACAGATTCGGCTGAATATCTCCGGGGCACGATAAGATGTTGGAATTCATAACGAGGTAGCAACTCGGCCTAGCTACGCCATTTAGGGAAGTAACAAGGAGAGAACATGGTAGCAGGGATAGCACTATTGACTATGCGTAGACCACCCACGACGTTAGTGTTGAATTTATTGGGCTAGTGGAAATCGCCGGATCTGACCATGTGCCCTAGCTTATTAGCATCGGGACAAATAAGGAATTAAGTAATAGCCTAGGGTTGGTCTGGGGTTAGAGGACAGCGGACGAGAACCTTATTATGGCAGAGGCTTTAAACAGGCTTGGAAAGAAGGGGTTGGAGCTTCCGCTGTGCAACCGGCAAGAAATCAATAACTATACATAGTGGCTTACCCAACAGCTCACGGAGATAGCTAATACAGCAGCACCTAAGCGACCTTAAGGGCGCAGTAAACCACAGCCTTAGTAGAATAAAAGGGTAAGGGACATGACAGCAGAGGTAAGATGTGCTAATAGGCAGTGGCAGTAACAATGGACGTAGGAAGCGTGGCAGGCCTTGACAGAAGCTATAAAAAAACAGGATTGTGTTATCTCAGAGGAGAAGAGAAGTAGCTGGCAACAGGCAGTTAGCGAGTTATCCAGGTCCAAAGGGAGTCTTTAGACCCTAGAGCGTTGGGCCTGGCTATAGAGTGGACTTCCTCCTAAAAGGCAACAGGTCCCACTACTAACCCGGCCAGGAGACAACGGCAGGGAGGAGATAGTGGAGGTTACACACAAGGGCAAGGCAAGGGCATTTACAGAGAGGTTCTTCTCTCCATCTGCGGCTAGGGCTCTAGGTCTGGAGGCAAAGGAGGGGACAAGATACTATGACAACGATCAGGCAGTTCCCGTGTTTATAGAGGAGGAAATTAAAGAGATTATAAAGAATATAGCAAGTTAGAAAGCCCTAGGACCGGACGAGCTGCTAACGGGTTTCCTTAAGCTATGCAGAGCGGCCCTAATATCGTGTTTAACACGCCTTGTAAATGCTTGCTATGGCTTAGGATATTATCCGGCCTCCTTCCAACGAGTAAAGGTGGTAGTTCTACGCAAACCTGGGAAGTCCCCTGAGGAGTTAGGCAGACCGGGGGGGTGGAGGCCGATATTACTGTTAAACACAATGGGCAAAGTGATTAAGGGAGCTATTACAAGGAGGATTACTATTATGGCAGAGGAAGGCCATATACTGCCGGACATGCAGATAGGCAACAGGGCTGGCAGATTAACGGAGATAGCACTAAGCATGCTAAAAGAGGTCGTGAGAACGGCGTGGCATCACCGGGGGATAGCATCATTACTGCAGCTAGATATCACCAGGGCGTTCGACACTGTTAGCTATAAACGATTAATCCGCACTATAAAGGAGTTAGGACTGCCAGGGTAGATGGCCAGATGGGCACAGGGCTTCACGTCAGAAAGGAGAGCATAATTGGCGTTTGACGGACATATTACCAAGGAAATCCAAGTCACTGCAGGGGTTCTACAAGGGTCGCCGGCGTCTCCTATCCTCTTCCTGCTTTACATTACGCCACTATATCGAAGACTAGCAGCGGCGGAATCAACGTTAACGTTGGGGTTCTTGGATGATATAAACATTATAATATATAGAAAAATAGCAGAGGAGACAAAAGTATGACTAGAAAGAGCCTGGAGAATATGTAAGGAGTAGTTGAAGGAGTATAGGCTAAGGTTTAACCCAGGAAAGAGCAAGCTAATGCACTTTACAAGGAAGAGGCAGGCGATTATAATGACGATCCGACTTAGCAGAGCAATAATACAACCGACACAATCAGCGCAATTCCTAGGGGTTTGGATTCACTGGAAGCTTTGTTGGTCAACCTACATAGAGAAGGTGAATGCCAAATTGTCACGGCAGAAATTAGCGCTTACGGCGCTGGCTGCGTCTACGTGGGGATGCCGACTAGAGTGTGCAAGATCCCTTTATACACAGGTAATACAAAGCACGATAGCCTATGGAGCTGGGATATACCACACCCGCAGCGAGCCAGAAGGGGTAGCACAGGGGGTAGTAAAGGTATTTATAAGGGAATAGAATAAATGCTTAAGGCGGGTTACAGGGGCGTATAAGGCAACGCTAGTAACACTCTTAGAGACAGAAGCAGCAGTGCTGCCGGTAGATCTGTACCTTAATTACGTTAAACGACGATTCCACTAAAGACTTAAGGATAGTGGCATGGGCAAGAAGATACGGCAGGCCTGTAATTTGATAGTATTGCAGCTACAATGCCGAGGAAGAGGCCGCCGATGTAATCGCTATGAGGCGTTTCCTGATGCCCCCCCCCCCCTCCCTGGCAGCCTTACAGCTAAACAGGAATTAGAGAGGGAGTGGGAAAAACAGTAGATCTGGCAGAGGCGTGAGGCTTAGGTGAGAAGAGGACGGGCAAAAGCAACAGCAGCAGACGAGGAACCTAACTTTAAGAGCACAAAAAAGATAGTAAAGCTCCATAATAGCCTGCTTAAGCATAAATCTGCAGCCCTAGTTCAGCTTCGAACGGAAAAAATAGGGCTGAATGCCTTTCTCTACAATAGACAGGTGCCCGAGGTAACTTCACTAATATGCCAATACTAGGGAGGAGACGAGGATATCTACTACCTTATCCTGTCATGCCCAGAATATAACCATCTAAGACCGATTCCGGCGGTGCCTGTAATGAGAGATCTGCGGGAACTCAGGGCGGCGCTTAACAACAAGAAGCTAGCACTAAATATTATAAAGTAGGTGCTTTTAACTAGGCGACTTCAGCAGTACAGGTTAGCAGAGGAGCTTAGTAAGGCATAGCAGATACGCAATGATAAGGCTAAGAAAGGGACCAGAGGCAACGGAAACAACAGGATAGAGGAGGAAGAGCCGGACTAGGAGGGGAGGTGCTTATAGGGGGTTTTTACTAACATACTAACCTTTTATATAAAGCATAACCACACTTCTGTTATTGTCTGCAGTTCCGGGGAACTGGCAGATATCTTATACTAATGGTTGGAAATAATAAAGACTCTATATCAGAGGCTTAGCGGGAGCTATATGGAAGAATATGGGTTTTCTCCCCTATCTTAGGGTTTTTCCTATATTAAGAAGTTAGTTGATGAACTAGTTAGTGGCTCTAGCTACCTAGCGTACATGAATAATAGTAGTAGCAGAATTAACATTAATATTAGGGTTCTTAAATAATATAAACATTATAGTATATAAAAAAACAGCAGAGAAAACTAAAGTATAACTAAAAAGAGCCTAGAGAATATATAAGGAGTAGTTAAAGGAGTATAAGCTAAGGTTTAACCTAGGGAAGAGTAAGCTAATATACTTTATAAGGAAGAGGCAGGCGATTATAATAATAATCTAACTTAAAAGAGCAATAATATAACTAACATAATTAGCGTAATTCCTAGGGGTTTAGATTTACCGGAAGCTTTGTTAGTTAACCTATATAAAGAAGGTAAATGCTAAATTGTTACAGTAGAAGTTAGTACTTATAGTGCTAGCTATGTTTATATAGGGATGCTAACTAAAGTATACGAGATCCCTTTATACACAGGTAATAAAAAGCATAATAGCCTATAGAGCTGGGATATACCACACCCGTAGCAAGCTAGAAGGGGTAGTATAGGGGGTAGTAAAGGTATTTATAAGGGAACAGAATAAATGCTTAAGGCGGGTTATAGGGGCATATAAGGCAATGCTAGTAACACTCTTAGAGACAGAAGTAGCAGTGCTGCTAGTGGATCTGTACCTTAATTATATTAAATAATAATTCTACTAAAGACTTAAGAATAATAGTATAGGCAAGAAGATATAACAGGCTTATAATTTAATAGCATTACAGCTATAACGCCAAGAAAGAGGCCGCTGATATAATTACTATAAGGCGTTTCCTAATGCCCCCCCCCCCCTCCCTAGTAGCCTTACAGCCAGATAGGAATTAGAGAGGGAGTAGGAAAAACAGTAGATATAGTAGATATAGTAGAGGCATAAGGCTCGGGTAAGAAGAGGATAGGCAAAAGCAATAGCAGTAGACAAGGAACCTAACTTTAAGAGCATAAAAAAGATAGTAAGGCTTTATAATAGCCTGCTAAAGTATAAATCTACAGCCTTAGTATAGCTTTAAACAGAAAAGATAAGGCTAAATGCCTTCCTTTATAATAGATAGGTGCCTAAGGTAATATTACTAATATGTTAATACTAGGGAGAAGACAAGGATATCTACTACCTTATCCTGTTATACCTAGAACATAACCATCTAAGGCTAATCCTAGTAGTGCTAATAATAAGAGACCTGTAGGAACTTAGAGTAGCGCTTAATAATAAGAAGCTAGCACTAAATATTACAAAGTAAGTGCTCTTAACTAGGCGACTTTAGTAGTACAGGTTGGCAGAGGAGCTTTACAAGGCATGGCAGATTTATAACATTAAGGCTAAAAATAGGACTAAAGGTAATAGAAATAATAAAATAAAGGAGGAAGAGCTGGATTAAGAGGAGAGGTGCTTATAAGGGGTTTTTACTAACATACTAACCTTTTATATATAGCATAACCATACTTCTATTATTGTCTATAGTTCCGGGGAACTGGCAGATATCTTATACTAATAGTTAAAAACAATAAAAGACTCTATATTAAAGGCTTAGCAGGAGCTATATAGAAGAATATGGGTTTTCTCCCCTATCTTAGGGTTTTTCCTATATTAAGAAGTTAGTTGATGAACTAGTTAGTGGCTCTAGCTATCTAGCGTATATGAATAATAATAATAACTAAAAGAAGGTATTACTTTATAATATCTAGTAACTATTCTATAGAAAAGCAATAACTTAGTACTAATAACACTTAAATAAATCTAAAAAGAAATGGATTTTTACTAGCATTAATAGTATTATTAAGATAGTATAAGAAGAATTTTATATAAGAATAGAGAATATAATAATAAAGCTTAAGTAGGCTAAGTATACTTAAAAAGATATTATAAATAATATCTTTATTTAGGACTTTATAGCTTAAATTTTTTAATATACTAGAGTAAATAAAGAAATAATAAATTTATAGCTTTTAGTATGCTTTAGAATAAAATTATATCTTAAGCTAAAGAAGCTGTGCCTAAATCTAACTAAGGGCACTAAGCATAATAAACACCTTAATATAGTAGATAAAAAACACTATAATTTATATTAAAAAATAAAGAAATAATAGAAGTCCTATTACTAAGAAAAGAATAAAGAAATAGTAAAAGCCTACCTCTTTAATAATAAATCCTTAGACTTAAATAAATCTAAGGGTAAAAAAGCAAAGGCCTACTAAAACTGTTATTATAAGAATTATAACTAAAGGAAAGGAAACTGTTTCTAATAAAATAACTTTTAATAATAATATTCCTATTATATATATATTAAAAAGAGATTAAGTAGCCTTAGGGATTATAATTAAAAAGACTAAAAAAGGCCGCTAGTTCTATACTAAAGATAGGTTTATTAAAATAAATTATAATAGGATCAGAACTAACCTTAAAGGTCCTATTAGTATAATAATAATAAACTATACTAACTAAAAGTTAGAAAAAAGGACCCTATAAAGAAGAAAGTAAACTCTTAAACTAAAAAAAACAGGGCTTATAGCTAAGAAAATAAATCTTAAAGAGATAATAAAGAAAAAAAGAGATTTTTAAAAGAGAAAAATTAGGAAGGAAATTAATTGAAAGAGTAATAAAACCCTTACTAAGGGAATTAATTCTACTTAAAATAATTTAGGTAATAAAAGCGTTTAAACTAGGAACCCTATAAAGTTATGGTTTTAAATAATAATTTTAATACTAAAGAGTAGAAGTAATATTTAGTAGACTCTAAATACTATTTAGCTAGAGAAGGAAGTCTATTAAAAGATAATAAATATAATAAATCTAACTTTATAAACGTATACTTTGCTATAAAAGGTAATAAAGCACACCTAATATTTAACTATAACTTTAAAGAAGGGGAGGTTAAATTTAATTTTATTAGCGCTTTTTATATAATAAAAAAAAGAGACTTAAACTAGAAAAATCCTACTTCTTTAACTATAAAGACTAGTAAAATAAAGGATCTTAACAGAAGAAGGCAGGAAGAGCCTAAGGAAGAAAAAGAAATTATTAAAGCTTTTATAACTAAAGTTAATATTATATAAAATATAGTAACTTAGAGTTTAAATAAGCTAATTTTAATAAAAGGTTTATAAGAAAACTAGGTGATTAAGGTAGTATTTAGACTATAGGAGATTAATATTAAGAGAAGAAAGCAAATAAATACCTTTTTTAAAATACTAATTTAATTTTATAATAAGAGACCTAACTATATAATCTATATAAACACTAGAATATTATTAATTTTAGCTAAAAAAAATAGCTCTAGTAATATAAAATAAATATAAAGTAAGAGAAATAAGACCTAAAACTAATAATAAAAGTAGCTTTAGCCTTTATTATTATAAAAAGGGCTACTTTTAACTTTTATATTCTAAGAATTATAAGAGAAAAAACATCTAAGGTTACTTTATAGTAACTATAAATATTATACTAAATCTAGGACTAAAATTATTAATTAGTATAAGCTTTCTCTATAGCTTTAAAATAAAAATTAACTTCATTAATTTAAGGTTAGTTTTTAGATTAGTATATAATATAATAGTACTAGAATAAATATTTTAAGACGCTTGCTATATGCTAGCTTAACAGGTAATAATAGCATATAATATTATAATTCTACTAAACTTAATATATTAAGTGCTAGTAATATAAAAGAATCTCCTTAAGAGAAAAAAAACTAGTATTTATTATATTATATTATTTAATTCTGTCTTCCTAAATAATATTCTTAACTAAAAAGATAAGAAAAGAATACTAGTAGTAAATAACTTTAATAGGGCTATATAAATTAAGTAAAGCAATAAGGTAGGTTAACTTAAGGTAGCTATAAGCCTTAATTTAAATTTTACTATTCTAGACACTTACTTATATATAGTATTTTTTAATAAAAACATTAAGATAAAAAAGATAGAAAAGAGTTTTGAAAAATTTAATAATAATCTAGATTTTAAAGTTATTAATAAAGGTATTTTATTATATAAAGTATCTTACTTAAAGAATATACCTTTTATTAAAAATAAGTTTAGAGTATAAATTACTAATATTAATCCAGAAGCAGCTACTAAGTTATAAAATCTAACTAATAAGTATAATATTTATTATAATAAAGAAGTAATACTAATGCTAAAAGAAGATAAGATAAGAGTTAACTTTATAAACAGCTAGTAAAACTAGGTTAAGCTAGTAAGAAAGTACTCTCTTAAGCATAAAAACTAAAAACAATTTACTAAAGTTTATAATACTATATACCTAGCAGGCAGGATGTTTTAGTTAATAAAACTAGCACTAATAGCCTGCCCTAGTTTTATTATTTAAAGAAATATAAAGAAGACTAAGAAAGGTTAAGTTATTATAAATACTAAACCTCTTAATAATATTACTATACTAAATATATATCTGTTACTAGACTAAGGCAATATTATACAAAATACTTATAGTAAAGAGTAAAAATTAATTTTTAATATAATAGGCTTTTTTTACTAGCTTTTAGTATAAGAGAAACACTAGAATTATATAGTAATAATCTCTAAAAGAGGGCTAAAAGTATTATAAGTTATATTAATAAAGTATAAGAATTTACCAGCTTTTATATAACAATTTATGGATTATATTTTTCAACTATACTAAAGTTTTATTTGTATTTATATTAATAATATTATTATCTTTTTTAATACCCTTAAGGATTATCTTAAATATATTAAGATAGTCTTAAAAGTCCTAAAGAAAAATAAGGTATATATTATAGCAACTAAGTCTTTTATTAAATACTATTTAATCTAACTTCTTAGCTTTATAGTTAATACTAATAGAATTATTAATATAAACAACTGTGATGGATTTAAGCTTAAAGCTCGGATCTATACAGCCGGAAAGCGGAGGGCTTTATATAAGTAATATACAAGCAGCTTAGGCCCTAGTTACACATATAACTATAAAGAAAGGGTTACTAAAATTAAATAGATTTTTCCTTTTCTTCTTTTTTATAAATAATATTCTTATTTAACTTACTAGCTTTATAGTAGTATTCTAGCAAGACTATAATATATATTATTTATCCTTTATTATTTACCCTAGAAACCTTAATAAATATAATATAGAGGTTATACTTATAATAGACAGAATAATAATAAATATATTATAACCTAATACTATAGCTAACCTAGCTAAGACTAGTACTATATAAAAGCTATTATACCTTTAAAGTATAGTAATAGCACAGGAAATAATAAATAAGAATATAATAAGTAAAATTACTAAGCTAAAATAATAGCTATAAATAGTATTTACTTTAGCTATATCTTATAATACTAATATAGGCGCTTTAGGCATAGGCAGATAGTAGATAGCCTTAATAAAAATAAAACTAAAAAGAAAACCTATTAATATAAGTAACCCCTATAAGGAAAATTAAATTAAATATCTAGTGTAAAGGAGCCTTTTAGCTTATAAACTTAAGGTAAATAGTGCCTTTATTAGGAATAATTAAGATAAATAGTGTTTTATTTACTAATACTTATTAACTTAGGTTTAGGCTTAGGTTTTACCCTTTTTTAAAATAAAAGAATTTATTAATTATACTTTAAAGGAGTTTTTAATATATTTTAATACTTTATTTCTAAATTTTTATTAAGTAAAGTATATAATTATTAAACTAAATTAGGTTAAATAATAACCTAGAGAGAAATTTAATAATTTTTTCATTTGCTTTAAGCAAAAGCTAGTCTTAATAGGAGGATATTATTAGGTAAAATCTATTAAACTATTTAAACTATATATAGCTTTAAATAAAAAAATATAAGACTATTATATAAAATATAATATTCCTTATATAAACTACTTTTAGGTAATAAAGAGGTTATAAAGTATTACCCTTAATTTTAAATCTTATAAGATAAAAGAATATTTAAAGGCTTAATACTATATAATAACTAAATCCCCTTTAGCTATATCTTAAAATAAAGAAGGTAATATAAAGATAATAGGTATAAATATTATATTCTTTTTTACGTAATAAAAAATATATACTAAGTAGGTTTTAGTAAAGGAGATATAATTATAATATAATAATAAATAGTGCTTATACTATAAAGTTACTAAATATTAATTAAAGGCATACTACCTTCTCTTTATATAACCTTTAAAGACTAATATATATATAGTTAATATAACTATATCTTAGGTTAGGTTTAAAGTTAAAAATAACTTAAAAAAAGATAGCCCTTAAGCTTAAGGCTTAGTAAGAGAGAGGAAAATAATAGTTAGCTATTATAATTACTATAAAAGGCATAGAAATAAATAGAAAAGACAATAAACTCTAATTCTTTTTTACTATTAGTTTTATTTAATAAAATAGCCTTTATTAATATATAAGTAAATAGTAAGTATAATAGCTATATTATTATAAGTAAATCTTTTATATAAAGTATAGGGCTTTTTATATTCCTATTAGCCTAACCTTAAATAATTTAAATAGCTATTTTTATTAAAAAGCAAGACTAGGATGGCTACTATTAAGGCTTAATTATAATATCTAGGGTTACTTAGTTTACTATTAATATAAATAGCTAGAGTTTTCTAGTCTTAGTATATATAATCCTAGGCCTTACCTAGTTATATATCTTAGAAACCCTATAGTTAAAGCAATATAATATTATAATTTATATAGTCTAAGAGTTACTTATAATTTATTTATTAAAAAACCTTTAAATATAAGTAATATTTACTAGAAAAGTAATAACTCTAATAATTATAGTATTAGGCTTTATATATACTAAAATAGTATAATAAGTAGTAGTAAGAAAAGGAAAAAATATATAATTCTTAGCTACTAACTTATAAAATATAATTATAATACTTAATATTACTATACCTAAACCGGACCTAGTTAAAACGTATTTAGACTACTTACTAAAAAAGCTTTAGGATTTTAAAGACTTATTTAATAAAGAAAAGGTAAATATATTATTATTATATAAAGGGACTATAAACTATTATATTTATTTATAAAAAAACCCTAATAGTATAAACCCTAAGCTTTCTTAGGCTTTTTTATATAATATACCTTAGGAATAGCTCTTAAAGATATAAAAGCAAATTATAAATCTTATAAATAAAGGTTAGATATAAGCTAGCTTTTTATTAGCTAGGGCTTTAGTTTTACTTATTAAAAAGGCAGGAGGGGGTTAGTAATTTTATATAAACTATTAAGTATTAAATAAAGTTATAGCCTAGAATAAGTACTTCCTTTTTTTAATTAAAAAAACCCTTTACTTCCTAGCTAAAGTAAGATACTTTACTAAGCTTAATATTTATATAGCCTTTTATAAGCTATAGATTACTAAAGGGGATAAGTAATTAATAGTATTTTAAATATAATTTAGACTTTTTAAATAACTAGTTTGCTTTTTTAATTTAGTAAAAGCACCTACTACTTTTTAATAATATATTAATAATACCTTAGGGAATATATTAAAAGACTTTATAATAGCTTATTTAAATAATATCCTTATTTATATTAAGGGCTTTAAGAAAGACTATATAGTAAAAGTATAAAAGGTCTTATAATAACTAAAATATACTAGGCTATATTTAAATATTAATAAGTATATATTTATAATTATAAAGGTAAAGTACTTAGGTTTTATTATAAAAGCTAGAAAAGCTATTTATCTTAACCTAAAGAAGATTATAATTATTTAGAATTAAAAGTTCCTTTAAATAGTTTATAGGGTATAAAGCTTTTTAAGCCTTATAAATTTTTATTAAGAGTTTATTAATAACTTCTTAAACCTTATAAGCCCTTTAACTAACCTTACTAAGAAGGCTACTAGGTTTTACTAGTCCTTAGAATATAAAAAGGCATTTTAAGTGCTTAAAACTACCTTTATTTTATTTTTAATTCTTATATAATAGGATTCTAACTTGGAAATATAAGTAAAGGCTAAAAGATTTAAAGAAAAAATTGCCAACACCGCGGATACAACGCGGTATTACGCCTAAAACGAAAAAGAAGCATAGAATCAGATTCCTTATTATTAATTACCCTCCCTAGTAATAGCATATTATATAAAGAAAGTAAGTAATATAAGAGATATAATAATTAAAGAATTTTTATATAAATTTATAACTAATAAAAGATAAGGCACTACTTAGGAAGAAATATAGTATTAAAAAGAGAATTCTAAAGTAATAATAGTATAAAAAAAATTAAAGAATAAAATAAAATTACTAAAAACATTAATAATAAAAGTTATTTTAAAGGCAGAAATAATAAAAGTATAGGCTTTTATTAAATCTATTATATAAATTACTATAAATATAGGCAGGGAAATAGCCTAAATAAGAACTAGTATAGGAGGCCTATAGGCTTTAATTATAAAAGCAGTTAATAATAAGGTAGAAACTATAGTTAAAAAAGTAATTAAGAAGGTAATAAAGGCTATTTCTAGGACTAAAATAGCAGTTAAGAGGACTTAAGTAACTATTATAGCTTATAGAGTTATAGGGTAGAATATAATAATCCCTTTAGCCTAAATAAAGGGTATAATAATACTAGCTTATTACTACTAAAAAGTAATAGTAAAAGAAAATACTATTAGTAAGATAATTAAGAATAAATTACTAAGGGAGATTATAAAGGCAGTAAATAGCACTATTAGCATAGAGAAGGTAATAATAGTATGCTAACTATAGAGTAAAAATATAGTTATTATATTTACTAAAGTAAAAAGAAAATAAAAGGAAAATATAGCCTAAGTAAGAGTTACCTTTAAACCTAAGGTAAAAGTAAATAAAAAGATATTTAGTATAATTATTAAGGGATTTCTAATATAACTAATAAACTATATTATAACTAAGGATATAAAAAAGAATATTGAAAAAAAATAGCTTAAATATAGTAAAGATAATAGTATAAAAGCTAAAGAGAATAGTAATAAAAGTACTACTAGTAGTTAGTATTAAGGGTACTAAGGTAGCAAACTACCTATACTATAGGGGAATAGTATACTAAGTAAAGATTTTAAATACTAAGCTATATAATAAGATAATTTACTTAAAGTAATATTATAACTACTATAAGATTAGATATATTACTAGGTACTATAAAGAAAAAGTAAAATATAATAGGTATACTACTAAAAAACACCTTAAGAGAGACAAAACTTACTTAATATTAATAAGTAAGGTATAGGAAAAATACCTAAATTATATAGGGGTATATTTAGTATAGTCTTAGCTATATTTAGTAAGTAATAATAAATAGCAGTAGGCTAGAGAGGCATATACTATAAGGCTGCTATTCTTTTATAGCTATTAGTTAAAGGTTATAATAGCTATTATAAGTAAGGGTTATTATAAAGAAAAGACTAGGGAATTAATAAAGAAGCAGCTAAGAGAAAGAAGCATATACCTAAGGGGCTTATTTATAAGATAAACCTATAAGCTATAATTAGGACTATAAAGACTAGCAGAAAAAGGTATAATATTAGCCTTTTTATAACTAACTAGAGGGCAAAATAATACTAGGGCTAGCCAAACTAGGGTGCTCTAAAGCATATAATAGAGTACATAATTAAGGTTATATACTAAAATATATAAAAGAAAAGTAATTTAGTATATTTAGTATTAAGACATAGTATTAGCCCTAAGGTAATAGCTATTTAGGAACCAGGAGGTTATAATAATATACTATTAAATTTATCTTAAGAGCACTATATATTAGTAATATATAGTAGAAGAATAGTAATTTATATATATTAAAGGGTTAAGATAGGACTTTTAACTATAGAAAAAAAGGAGAATTAGTATAGTATTAAGCTAGGTAAAGTAAAGGTATATAATATTTATTTCCTAGCTTATAAAAGGAAGTAATAAATGCCTTTATAATACTTTACTAATACTTAGGTAAAGGGCTAGAGTATGTTTATAGGGGACTTTAACTAATACTACCCTTTATAAAATAGATTTAGCTAAACCTCTTAGGGATATAATAAGATATTAAAATTTATAATAAGGTAGTAACTTAGCCTAGCTATGCTGTTTAAAGAAGTAATAAGAAGAGAATATAGTAGTAGGGATAGCACTATTAACTATATATAGACTACTTATAATATTAGTGTTAAATTTATTAAGCTAGTGAAAATTGCTAGATTTAACTATATGCCTTAGCTTATTAGTATTAAAACAAATAAAGAATTAAGCAACAGCCTAGGGTTAGTTTAGGGTTAGAAAACAGTAAATAAGAATCTTATTATAGCAAAGGCTTTAAACAGACTTAAAAAGGAGGGATTAAAGCTCCTGCTATATAACTAGTAGGAAATTAATAACTATACATAATAGCTTACTTAATAGCTTATAGAGATAGCTAATATAGTAGTACTTAAATAACCTTAAGAGCATAGTAAACTATAGTCTTAATAGAATAAAAGGGTAAAAAATATAATAATAAAGACAAGATGTGCTAATAGGTAGTAGTAGTAATAATAGACATAGGAATTATAGCAGGCCTTAATAAAAGTAATAAAAAATAAAATTATATTATCTTAAAGGAGAAGAAAAGTAATTAGTAATAAGTAGTTAGTAAGTTATTTAGGTTAAAAAGAAGCCTTTAAACCCTAGAGCACTAGGCCTGGCTATAAAGTGGACTTTCTCCTAAGATATAATAAGTCCTACTACTAACTTAGCTAGGGAATAATAATAAGGAGGAGATAGTAAAGGTTATATATAAGGGTAAGGCAAAGGTATTTACAGAGAGGTTTTTTCTTTTATTTATAGCTAGGGCTTTAGGTCTAGAGATAAAGGCAAAGATAAGATACTATAATAATAATTAGGTAGTTCCTGTGTTTATAGAGGAGGAAATTAAAGAAGTTATAAAGAATATAGTAAGTTAAAAAGCCCTAAGGCTAGATAAGCTATTAATAGGTTTTCTTAAGCTATATAAAGCAGCCCTAGTATTATATTTAATATGCCTTATAAATATATATTATAGTTTAGGACACTATCCGGCCTCCTTTTAGTAAGTAAAGGTAGTAGTTCTATATAAACCTAGGAAAACCCCTAAGGAGTTAAGTAGACTAAGGGGGTAAAGGCTAATATTACTATTAAATATACTAAGAAAAGTAATTAAGAGAGCTATTATAAGGAGGATTATTATTATAGTAAAGGAAGGCTATATACTACTAGATATATAAATAAGTAATAAGGCTAGTAAGTTAATTAAGATAGTACTAAGTATACTAAAAGAGGTTATAAAGATAGTATAGTATTACTAGGGAATAGTATTATTATTATAGTTAGATATTACTAAAGTATTTAATACTATTAGCTATAAATAGCTAATTTATACTATAAAGAAATTAGAACTACTAGGGTAAATAGCTAGATAAGCACAGGGCTTTATATTAAAAAGAAAAGCATAACTAGTGTTTAATAAGCATATTACTAAGGAAATCTAAGTTACTATAGGAGTTTTATAAGGATTACTAGCATCTCTTATTCTCTTTTTGCTTTATATTATACTACTATATTAAAGACTAGTAGCAGTAGAATTAATATTAACATTAAGGTTCTTAAATAATATAAATATTATAGTATATAAAAAAATAGTAAAGAAGACTAAAGTATAACTAAAAAAAGCCTAGAGAATATATAAAGAGTAGTTAAAGGAATATAAGCTAAGGTTTAACCTAGGAAAAAGCAAGCTAATATACTTTATAAGAAAGAGGCAGGCAATTATAATAATAATCCGACTTAAAAAAATAATAATATAACTAATATAATTAGTGTAATTCCTAGGGGTTTAGATTTATTAAAAGCTTTATTAGTTAACTTATATAAAGAAGGTAAATACTAAATTATTATAGCAGAAGTTAGCACTTATAGCGCTAGCTATATCTACATAGGGATGCTAACTAAAGTGTGTAAGATCTCTTTATATATAGGTAATAAAAAGCATAATAGCCTATAAAGCTAGGATATACTATACCTATAGTAAGTTAAAAGAGATAGCATAGGGGGTAGTAAAGGTATTTATAAGGAAATAAAATAAATGCTTAAGGCAGGTTATAGGGGCATATAAGGTAACACTAGTAACACTCTTAAAGATAGAAGTAGTAGTACTATTAGTAGATTTATACCTTAATTACATTATGTAATAATTCCACTAAAGACTTAAGGATAGTAGTATAGGCAAGAAGATATAATAAGTATATAATTTAATAGCATTATAGCTATAACGCTAAGGAAGAGGCTGCTAATATAATTACTATATGTTATGGTCTCGCTAGGATGCGACTGCAGAGCTAGTGACTTGAATAAGAATATTATTTATAAAGAAGAAGAGAAGGAAAAGATTTATCTAATTCTAGTAACCCTTTTTTTATAGTTATATGTATGACTAGGGCCTAAGCTGCTTATATATTGCTTATATAAAGCCTGCTGCTTTCTAGCTATATAAATCTAAGCTTTAAGCTTAAATCCATTATATAGCCCCCTTCTTGCCCCTAAGATACCTTCTCTTAGGCCTATTATTGCTATATATATTGCCTTATTGTGCCTTATATCACTCTAGTGCTACTATATTTAAAAAACTTTTTAAGGGTTCTTATGTTAGCTAAATATAACCTGCCTATTTAACTAATATGTCCTATTAATTACCCTGTTCTTAGGCATTCCTTACTGCTATTATTTCCTTAACCTTATATTCTACTAAATCTAGATTATCTTTATAAAGCAGGAGTGTTAGGCCTAGTCTAGAATTAGCTAGCTATTATAATAGTAGTAGATTAGAAGCTGCCCTTTTAATAAGGTTTATATAAAAAACTAAGTATATTCTCTATAGAATATTTAAATAGATACTAAGCAAAGTTAGTATATTTAAGACCTTATATTTTGCCTTTACCTAGTTAAGATTTTAGCTAGGATAGTTTATTTTTATATAACAGATTTAACTAGATAAAATCCTCTATTTAGTAATGCTCTGCTAGGCGCTAGGAAATGTTTACTATATCCTGCTAACGTTATTATGTAAAGTTAATTATAGCTTATGCTATTGCTGTTCTCTCCTGAATATATTCTAGGAATAATATAGCTCTTTCCTTAGGTAAGGTTAGGCTTTTGGTTTTATTTAATATATGCTAGACTAGTTTAATATTAAAGCCTTTTAGCGCCTAGTTTGCACTTATACTAGTTACTATAGAAATCTAGTTATTAAGTGCTATTTAATATACTAGTAGATAGTTAGCCTAATTATACTGTAAAAAAGCAATAACTACTTGTAAAACTGCCTATACCTCCTGATTTACCTGTTCCATACTACTATTTATCTGCAGATAATATAATATAAATAGTAATTACTTAATACCTACTTAATTATAAAGTATAGTCTAGAAGCCACTAAGCTAATCTAAACCGTAATTAGAGATAATATAGCAAGGGAATCTATAGAAACGCTACTAGTAATATTTAAACCGTTTTGCACACGCTTTAGCTATTATACTTATTATTACCTCTAATTATATATACTTTAAGAGACAGTCCGTAATAACTATTAAAAAGCATAGTAATGCCTTATTACATACTAAAAGCTCTATTATAAAATCTATAGAGATTTATAACTAGTAATGGTTTGTAACTGGTATAGGCTTTAATAAACCCTAATAAAGTTATTAGCTCTTATGCCTACTAAAGTAATAGCAGTTCTATATATACTATGCTATATCCTTTAATATTTTATCCTAGTAGTAATCCCTATATAGCGCCTAAAAAGTAGTATTTTGCCCTAAGTAGCCTAATATAAGTAAGTTATAAACCTGCTATATAAGTTAGATAATTAAAGGCTTATAATAAGATACTTAAAGCTATCTTTAAAACTATAGTGCTCCTTATATATTTAAAGTATAGTCTGCTATTTATAACTAGGTTTTTATAAATATAGAAAACTTTTACTTTATTATTAGTATTACTTTTAGTTAGATTTAGTATAAACTGTCCTTAGTAACCTCTTAGTCCTATAGATTCTAAAGCTATTTATCTTAAAATAAATTAAAGCTTAGTAGGAAAGGACTTAAAACCTTTAGATTAGAGCCTGCTATTATATTTAAATTGTTTAGGTTATCTTTATTTTAGTTATTACTCTCCTCTGGTTTACCTATTATTTATACCCTAACTAGGTTTATAGTATTAGCTCCTAGCTCTTAGACTATTTCTAATATTCCCTAAATTAGGCAAAATATATAACCTACTAGCTGTCCTCCTTTTTTTTAATTTTAGTCCTATTAAGATAAAGTATTTAAATAACCTGCCTATATACCTAGGTAATAGTATAAGTAATAGTTGAAAAGAGATAATATTTTTGCCTATTTTACTTATTTTTTAAATATCTCTTAGGGGGCTGTAAAATACTTTAAATTCTTATAATTTATAAGGATTATAAATAGCTAGGCTATGCTCCTTAGCTTAACTAACTATGCCTTTAGGTAAGAAATAATACTAAAGAGCTCCTTATTATAAATTATATAATTCCGCTATATAGCTATTAGCTATATTAAGTAGTATGCTACTAGCCTTTATACTCCCTTTAAATTATATTAAGAGAGATATTTGCCTATAGCCTTATTAGAGAAGTTAGCTTTTATTTATATCTTTAAGTTAGGATCTTATTATATAAGAATTAAGGATAAAATAAAGGCGGCTTTAAGCACCTAAAATGCCTTTTTATATTCTAGGGACTAGTAAAACCTAGTAGCCTTCTTAGTAAGATTAGTTAAAGGGCCTATAAGGTCTAAGAAGTTATTAATAAACTTCTAATAGAAATTTATAAAGCCTAAAAAGCTTTATACCTTATAAACTATTTAAGGGGACTTTTAATTTTAAATAGCTATAATTTTCTTTAGATTAAAGTAAATAGCCTTTCTAGCTTTTATAATAAAACCTAGGTACTTTACCTTTATAACTATAAATATATACTTATTAATATTTAAGTATAGCCTAGTGTATTTTAGTTATTATAAGACCTTTTATACTTTTACTATATAGTCTTTCTTAAAGCCCCTAGTATAAATAAGGATATTATCTAAATAGGCTATTATAAAGTCTTTTAATGTATTCCCTAAGGCATTATTAATATATTATTAAAAAGTAGTAGGTACCCCTGCTAAACTAAAAGGGTAAACCAGCTACTTAAAGAGTCTAAATTATATTTAAAATACTATTAACTGCTTGTTCCCTTTAGTAATTTATAGCTTATAAAAGGCTATATAGATATTAAGCTTAGTAAAGTATCTTACTTTAGCTAGAGAGTAAAGGGTCTCTTTAATTAAAGAAAAAAAGTACTTATTCTAAGCTATAACTTTATTTAATACTTAATAGTCTATATAAAATTACTAACCCCTTTTTGCTTTCTTAATAAGTAAGACTAAAGCCCTAGCTAATAAAAAGCTAGCTTATATTTAACCTTTATTTATAAGATTTATAATTTACTTTTATATCTCTAAGAGCTACTCTAAGGTATATTATATAAGAGAGCCTAAGGAAGCTTAAGGTTTATATTATTAAGGTTTTTTTATAAATAAATATAATAGTCTGTAGTCCCTTTATATAATAGTAATATATTTACCTTTTCCTTATTAAATAAGTCTTTAAAATCCTAAAGCTTTTCTAGTAAGTAGTCTAAAAGCATTTTAATTAGGTCTGGTTTAGGTGTAGTAATATTAAGTATTATAGTTATATCTTATAAGTTAGTAGCTAAGAACTATATATCTTTTTCTTTTCTTATTACTACTTATTATACTATTTTAGTATATATAAAGCCTAATATTATAATTATTAGAGTTACTACCTTCTTAGTAAACATTACTTATACCTAAAAGTTTCCTAATAACCAGATTATAAGTAACTCTTAGGCTATATAAATTATAATATTATATTACTTTAACTATAGGGTTCCTAAGATATATAACTAGGTAAGGCCTAGGATTATATATATTAAGACTAGAAAACTCTAGCTGTTTATATTAGTAGTAAACTAGGTAACTCTAGATATTATAGTTAAGCCTTAGTAATAGCTATCTTAGTCTTGCTTTTTAATAAAAATAGCTATTTAGATTATTTAAGGTTAGGCTAATAGGAATATAAAAAACCCTATATTTTATATAAAAGATTTACTTATAGTAATATAGCTATTATACCTACTATTTACTTATATATTAGCAAAGGCTATTTTATTAAATAAAACTAGTAGTAAAAAAGGATTAGAGTTTATTTTCTTTTTTATTTATTTATATGCTTTTTATAGTAATTATAGTAGCTAACTACTATCTTCCTCTCTCTTACTAAGCCTTAAGCTTAAGGGCTGTCTTTTTTTAAGTTATTTTTAACTTTAGACCTAACCTAGGGTATAATTATATTAACTATATATATATTAGTCTTTAAAGGATATATAGGGAAAAGGCAGTATGCCTTTAATTAATATTTAGTAACTCTATAGTATAAGCACTATTTATTATTACATTAAGATTATATTTCCTTTACTAAAACCCACTTAGCATATATCTTTTACTACCTAAAGGAGAATATAATATTTATACCTGTTATTTTTATATTACCTTTCCTATCCTAGGATATAGCTAAAGGGGATTTAGTTATTATATAGTATTAAGCCTTTAAGCATTTTTTTATCTTATAAGATTTAAGATTAAAGGTAATGCTTTATAATCTCTTTATTACTTAAAAGTAGTTTATATAAGAGATATTATATTCTATATAGTAATTCTATATCTTCTTATTTAAAGCTATATATAATTTAGATAGTTTAATAGATTTTGCCTAATAATATCCCCTTACTAAGACTAGCTTTTGCTTAAAGCAAACAAAAAAATTATTAAATTTCTTTTTAGGTTATTATTTAATCTAATTTAGTTTAATAATAGTATGCTTTGCCTAATAAGGGTCTAGGAATAAGGAGTTAAGATATTTTAGGAATTTTACTAAAGTATAATTAATAGATTTTCTTACTTTAAAGAAGGGTAAAACCTAAGCCTAAACCTAAGTTAATCAGCATTAGTAAATAAAATACTATTTATCCTAATTATTCCTAATAAAGGCGCTATTCACCTTAAGTTTATAAGCTAAAAGGCTCCTTTATACTAGATATTTAATCTGGTTTTCCTTATAAGGGTTACTTATATTAATAGGTTTTCTTTTTAGTTTTATTTCTATTAAGGCTACCTGCTATCTACTTATGCCTAAAGTGCCTATATTAGTATTAAAAGATATAGCTAAAGCAGATACTATTTATAGCTATTACTTTAGCTTAGTAATTTTACTTACTATATTCTTATTTATTATTTTCTATATTACTACTATACTTTAAAGGTATAGTAGCTCTTATATAACACTAGTCTTAGCTAGGTTAGCTATAGTATTATATTATATTACATCTATTATTATCTTATTTATTATAGGTATAACCTTTATATTATATTTATTAAGGTTTCTAGGGTAAATAATAAAAGGATAAATAATATATATTATAGTCTTACTAAGATATAACTATAAAGCTAGTAACTTAAATAAAAATATTATTTATAAAGAAAAAGAAAAAGAAAAGATTTATTTAATTTTAGTAACCCTTTTTTTATAGTTATATATATAACTAAGGCTTAAGCTGCTTATGTATTACTTACGTTAAGCCCGCCGCTTTCCGGCTGTGTAGATCCGAGCTTCGAGCTTAAATCCATCACACTATAAGGCATTCTCTAATGCCCCCCCCCCCCTCCCTAGTAGCCTTATAGCTAAATAGGAATTAAAAAGGGAGTAGGAAAAACAGTAGATATAGTAAAGGTATAAGGCTTAAGTAAGAAAAAAATAAGTAAAAGTAATAGTAATAAATAAGAAACCTAACTTTAAGAGTATAAAAAAAATAATAAGGCTTTATAATAGCTTACTAAAGTATAAATTTATAGCCTTAATATAGCTTTAAATAAAGAAAATAAGGCTAAATACCTTTTTTTATAATAAATAGGTACCTAAGGTAATATTACTAATATATTAATACTAGGAAGGAAATAAGAATATTTATTACTTTATTTTTTCCTACTTAGAATATAACTATTTAAGGCTGATTTTAGTAGTGCCTATAGTAAGAGACCTATAAGAGCTTAAGGTAGCACTTAATAATAAAAAGCTAGCACTAAATATTATAAAGTAAGTGCTTTTAACTAAGTAACTTTAGTAGTATAAGTTAGTAAAAAAGCTTTATAAGGTATAGTAAATATATAATATTAAGGTTAAGAAAAGAACTAAAGGTAATAAAAATAATAAAATAAAGAAGGAAAAGCTAGATTAAAAGGGGAGGTGCTTATAAGAGGTTTTTACTAATATACTAACCTTTTATATAAAGCATAACCATACTTTTATTATTATCTGCAGTTTTAGGGGAACTAGCAGATATCTTATACTAATAGTTAAAAATAATAAAAACTTTATATTAAAGGCTTAGCAGGAGCTATATAGAAGAATATAGGTTTTCTCCCTTATTTTAGGGTTTTTCCCATATGAAGAAGTTAGTTATTATTATTCATGTACGCTAGGTAGCTAGAGCCACTAACTAGTTCATC
>AFQZ01000407.1:0-40704 GCA_000222935.2 Aciculosporium take MAFF-241224
CTTCTCTCTCTCTCTCTCTCTTTGTTATTTTTGTTTACCTTTTTGTTTAACTAACTTTTTGTTTAACTTTTTTTTTTTTTTTTTTTTTTTGGTTGGCCTTTTGATGTTGCCCTTCTTCTCAGACGTCTACCTGCCGATGTGATATTTGATAACCGGTCTGTATTTGATAACCGGTCTGTGTTGAATAAAAAAATTGCACAAAGACGAGGGAGGGGTGGAAAACTAGGTAAAAGGAGGGGAGGGAGAGTGCAAGAATGGAAATCTGCGACACCGGCAAGGAGTACGCACTTCACCCAATGTCTCGGATTTTCAGCCCCGTCAGAGTGACTGACGGCAAGGCGACATGATGCCGTTGGTTGCTTCCATCTTGGATATTGATCATCGTCCGTCCGTCCGTCCAGACCTGCATACATACATACACACTACATACATGTTTGGCACCGCCGCCCTTCTCGATGCTCACATCTCCGCATCGTCATCCGACCAGACGCCGTCATCCCACAAGGCAGCCGACCTCAATCATGACACTCGTACGTGGGGTGTGGATCGTCAGGACTACCTACACCTCGGCAACTGCAGTCGCGCCACCACACGCAAAAAGTAGTGCCTCGTGCCATGGACCGGGCTCTCCAACCAGCCAGCAGCCAGGATGCGAATCGAACGACGGCGCGCCCCATTCCATCGACCCGTCCCGTTCTCGCCCTCAGGACCGTTTATTCATGACGGGAGCACCGCTGCTGCTGGTCAGTCTCGCCTTTTACCGCCTCGCAACCTGGCCCCCTGTTTTTTCCTTCTTTCTTCTCGCCCTCGGTGCCAGGCAATGATGGTTCACGGTCCGGAGAGAGGGGAGGGCCGCAAACAAGACATACATACCCCAGAGAGGCATCACGCCGCTCCCCGCCCCCCAACCTCGTCGGCTGCGGCGGCGCCTGCGCGGGCACGACAGGATTGACGTTGATTCGGCAGTTCCGCCGCGCGAGGTGCAAGTCTGGAAGAAGAAGAAGACGAGACAACCGCGTCAGCACCACCTCGATACGCAAAGAAGCCCCGAATCGGCACTACTCACTCCTCTCGATGCAGATGTCCGCCTCGATCTCCTCCCGGCTGCGGCTGCGCTTCTTGACGCTCTTGACGGCCTTTTTGAGGTAGTAGTCCATGAAGATGGGCGCTGCCGTGCCTGCGTGGAACGAAGCCAACGAATACCGATGTTCAGCCTCTTTTTCGCCTCACCTTGGAGGCTTCGCGTTCGGCAGCAAGGAGGTATGCCTGCCAATGTCTGATGTGCGTTGTATGTTGGAAACGTGCAGAGACGGGATGCCGATATCGACGTTATATATGGACGAGGTCGGCTGGCAGGGTTTGCAGGACAGGGTATCGCCCTCTCCATCCGTGTACGTCGCCCCAGCCGTCGGTCGAGTCAGCCCATTTGAGTTTGCACCGCCCCCTTTTCTCCGTGTCAAAGACATTCGGGAGCACACACGGATGAAAAGAAAACACCCCTGTCGCCACTTGATAACACTCGGGTTTCCTGACACTGTATCATGTACGCAACACACACTTGGATGGAATTCGAGACATGTGGGACTCTGGCTGGGTGGTCCCACTCCATGGCGTCATCCGATAACCACCAGACATGATTCGATTCGATTCGATAACATGGACGACGAAAAAAAACAAAAACCCCAAAAAAAACCCCAAAAAACCCCAAAAAAAAACACCACGGGCTAAGCCAAAGCCGCAAAGGGTCCCTCTTTTCTTCCTTTGACGAGGATCCGCATTCTCACCCACCGCATGTAGCTGTTGTTATGGTCGGATGGGGAAAAGAATGGGGCAGCCAACGACTCAAGGGGGCTCGGCGTTTTTGTTATCGAGATGGCCCGAGATCTGCGCGAGATGGAGGGCGGCTATTTCGCTTTTTCGGCGCCGGGTGGCTGACGGTTGATCAATCAAGGGAGCCAAGTGAGCGAAGTGGAGGGTGCGGCCGAGTGTCGGTTGGTTGTCATGGGTGCCTTGCTTGAATTGTTTCTTGTCATGGACCTACCGATTCACATGATGCGCGTCAGGTTCGGCAACGACGCACAGTACAAGTGTCAGGTTGGCACCCGCCTGCCTGTGGGCCAAAAGCCTGACGACACCTTGGGCAAAACTCTAAAACGTTGACCGCAAATCATACATCTGCGCGGCTTGCACGAGGCTGCTGGTCTGCATGCATGGTACTGGATTTTTAGAAATGGCTGGCGCAAATGCCTGTCCGGTTCGTTGGCCACAAGAAAAGAAACACAGAAAAAACCACAATCAAGGGCTTGATGAAAACACAGTACACTGCCCAATGCCCATCCTTCCAAGCACCGTCAGTGCCTGCGCCGGTGCGACCCTCCGTGGCTTCGATGCCGTCTTCCATCATCCCGATTCGTGGAATCATGTCGCCCGCTGCTTCGACGCCTCCCCTCGTCCTTCTCCTCTTCACCGACTGCCTCTTCGGATCGGTGCTTCTTCTTCTCCGCCTCGTCCATGGCCACCTCCATCCCCTTCTTCATGAGTTTTTGTCTCGCTCCATCGGGGTGCTTCTGTCCAAGAAAGCCGTCCACGACTGCCGATCCGGCCGTGGCCACGGCGACCTTGGCGCCCTTGGCCCCCTTCCAGTGCCCTGGATCGCCACGGCTGTCCAGCGCAACCGTCAGGCCTGTGGACAAGGCCGTCACGGCGCAGGCACGCAAGATGGGGTTGCGCCACCAGGGCGTACCCGTCTTGTCGCTCCCCCTCTCGTGATGAGATGACGACGATGCCGACTTGCTCCTCCAGGAGCTTGTGCTGCCGCGAGCCTCCCTGGGACGCCGGCTGGGCGGTGGACTGCCGCGAGCGCCATCTCTATTGTGCGCATGCGCGCGTGCCTGAGAGTGAGACTGGGACCGCCTGGCGCGCGACGGACCGCCATACCTGTACCCGGGAGGACCAACAGAACCAGCATCGTCATACCCGCTGCCCCTGCCGTCTGGCTCTACAGCCTGGCGGGTTGGTCGCCGTCCCCGACCGTGTTGGATGCCATCAACTGGTACACTCGGCCTCCCGTGGGCGTCGTGATACGTGCGCCGAGGGGCAGGACCAGACTGGCCGGCATATCTTCCGTTGGGCAGCAAGTCAGACCCGCCATCTGATGGGCGAACGCAGTCGTCGTGGTCGAATCCTCTAGGAAGCGGCGACGGAGACAGACTGTGACGCCGCCGCCGAGCGTGCGGGTACATGCTTTCGACCTTTGGACAGTTTGGGAGGCGGGTGGACTTGGAAACTGCCCGCTGAGCGCAATCCGTTCAAAAGGGCAGCCAGGTTGTTTGGCCGCGTGGGGAAAGTCGCTGCAGGGAGGAAATGACGAGACCGAGAGAACGAGATGGTGCACACGGTACGGAGGTGGGAGGTGGGTGAGTAGAGTAGGTAGGTGATTTAACAGCAGAGAAGGATGGTCCACTCGGCTGGACTCGACTGACGGACAGCTCGTGCATGACAAGTTTGGCCCTCGCAGCTCCGTGAATCATGATGCGGGGGTCCTTGAAGAGGACGCGGGAGGTCATTTCAGGTCAAGACATTCTCGTGCAGACTACTCTGCAGAAACCCGTGCAGGCTGCCTGGCAGGAACAGGGATGGATGCGCCTTCCCGGTCCAAACGATGCATGCCACGACAGTCGCAGGCTGAACGAGCACAACGCGATCCAAGGACGAGCGTCTCCCTCTGGTGCGTTGGCTGCGACACGGATCACACGATACGTCATCTTGCTTTCTTTTTCTGTGTTTTCTGTGTTTTTCATCGCAAGTTTGTCATCGAACCTCGCTCGCATGGAATCTGCTGGAACCGCTGCATTGGAGGATGGAAGGGCTACATTCTGGCGACTGGGACTTGTGGGTCACACGCATGATACGCGTGCCCTGATTGGCCGATCCACCATGTCCTGTAGCCTAGGGCAGTACTGTGGCCGCAACACCATATTCTGTCGTGTACCTCCCGTTTCCGTTACGAAAAGACAGAGATGAATGAAACAAGTTCCCCCCTCCGCCCCTTGGTGCTGTAGCATGATGTACCCTGCGTTTTTCCCAACCGAATCGTCCGTCTCCCAGCGTCCACGCTGGGTCCCGGAGATCAAAGATGGGCGCCCCACTTCCCGCAGTTTTCTCCCGAATGTCAACAGCTCACCTCGTGGAATCCTCGTCTACGACTGCCACAATCCGCCAGACTGCTCATCCCCAACGCGACCGGACCACGCGACCGGACCAAGCCACAAGAAGCCCTCACCGCGATTCGACCATCTGTAAAGAAGACGCTCGTCCATCATGGCAATGGCCGTGGACGAGACGCCATCGATTGCCGTGCCCGGCCAGATTCTCGGCCCGTCAACCAAATATCTTCCCGGTCCCGGCACGCACCTTCACCAAGGCAGCGTGGCCTCATCCCTCCTCGGAAAGGTGACCATTACGCCACCGGCGAAAACTCCCGGTCCCGTCAGACGCCTCAACAAGATCACGGCGCCCGTGCCCGAGGAACGGCCGACCATCGCGGTCGCCAGACACGGCCGCAAGAGAGAGGTACTACCTGATGTCGGAAACGTGATTCTTGCGCGCGTCGTGCGTCTCATGCCCAAGCAGGCCATCGTAGTGATTCAGCAGGTCGGGGAAGCGGTCCTTCAGACGGAGTGGCAGGGCGTCATTCGCGTGCAGGATGTGCGTGCCACGGAGAAGGACAAGGTCAAGATTCACGAGTCGTTCAAGCCCGGAGATGTCGTGAGGGCGCAGGTGGTAGGTCTTGATTCACGTCCACAATACCACGTGGTGATGCAGGGTTCGGTCTGACAAAACCTTGTTTAGATATCTCTTGGGGATCAAGCCAACTACTATCTATCGACTGCCTCGAACGAACTCGGCGTGATCATGGCGACGAGCGAAGCTGGGAACGACATGGTGCCCGTCAGTTGGAAAGAGTACAAGGATCCCGAAACGGGAGCGAGTGAGTCTCGCAAAGTGGCCAAACCGACGTGATGAGATGCCCTCACAGGTCAGGTCATCTGTGTCAGGAAACGGGCATGCCACAGCGAGATGGATTGCCCGCAACTGATGCGCACCAGCACCAAAGAAAGGCCTGTTCCGTCGGAACCAGCGCATTTGCCATTGAAAACTATGCAAGCACCAGTCAAGGCGAAACATGTCGAAATGGCCGCATCGATTCCCGGGTCGTTCCTCGTAAGGAGAAGGAGACGGCGAGCTTGATGTGTTGCCGAGCTGGAAAGGGAGCCGGGACCAGGACATGAATGCCGCGCAACGCAAAGTAGGCGCATGAGCCGTGGACAGAGTCACCCTGCCCACATGGGCTACCGGGGACAGGGGCGGCCAAACTGTCGATTCCTCGTGTTGCCGATGGACGGTCCACAGATAGCATCTCAAGGTAGTCACCAGCGCGACTGGTTGAATTGGCCCTTTGTGGGATATTATGCATACCAGAGCCTGGTTTTGCCCGACCTCTGGGAGGGGACGTAGCAAAGACAAGATCCCTTGCCATCTGCTGCTCATGTGCTGTGCTCACACTTGACCCCCAATGTCACCCCGGCCCTCCCAGGTTGCGATGAAACCCTCCCTTTCTAGATTTTCTTTTGCTTCCTGGCCCAAGCACCCTGCTCCAACGGCAGAAAATTCGGTCCCCACCCCTGATCCGCGGCAAGCCCGTGTTCATTTCATCTCCGATGAGATTGTAGTCTCGCGGGGAATCATGGAATCAAGACGGGCGAGCAGACATTTATTTTTTATCTTCTTTTTAAGCCACGAATATCAGTCACGTAGTAATCACCGGCAAGTTTGGTTGCTGGCCTGTTTCTTTTTTCCTCTTTCCAAAGAGGAAGACATGGTTAAAAAAAAAAAAAAAAAAAAAAAAAAAAACTAAACCACCACGGCTTCGTCACGCGGCCGGCGGGTGCACTTTTGGTGTCTGCCCCGTAAGCCATTTACTGTAGTATTCATGGGCTGAGGAAAAGGCGAAGGCACAGGCGAATGCCTTGGTGTGATGCAAAGGTCCTCCTCCCCCCAGTCAGGATGTTGCACAAAATCATGCTTTATTGGAAATGAAATCGGGGTTTGAAATAGCCTTGTGGGAAGTGCAATGTCCGGCAGGTGGGTTCCGAAAGCGGAGAGGATGGGCGGGGGGAACCGTGGTGGACTCCAACCAGAGGAAGGGTACACCACCTACCTGGTACATAAAGTAAGAAGTACCTAAGGGTACACCACCTACCTGGTACATAAAGTAAGAAGTACCTAAGGGTACACCTACCTGGTACATAAAAGTGGCTCGGCCAAGGTGAAAAGAGGTGGTGGGCTTTGCGGCGGTTGGAACTGGCCCAATACAGCACGTGGAACGGTGCGACAGCTCGCAAGGACCATTGCATCACGAGAAAGCATCATCCGGGTTCGCAACAGTCGGGGGTCGCGTTGGGGCCAGTGCAGAAGGAAGAAGAAGAAAGCAACATTGTTCGTCCATCGTGGTGGCGGCCACTTTGCATGCCCCACCCCCCCCCCCCCCCCGTTGTCAAGAGCGGCAGGAATACGTTACGGCCCGGTGGAGAAATTGCATCCAATGTCGGACGTCGGATTTTGTGCCTGCCGTGTCTCGGGGAGGATCTGCCCCGGCCGAGAACGGCGTGGACCGACCAATGACGGTGGAGCGCGACGGCAGGTATCGTGTTGGGACGCAACAATGACGACACCATTTGGCCCGTCGAGTAACACTATTTGGCTGGCCCATCGAGTAACACCATTTGGCCGGCCCATCAAGCAACACCATTTGGCCCATCAAGTCTGGGTAGCGAGCGAGAGCGAGCACATGGAGCGTTTGCTCAAGATGACGGATCTCCGCAGCTTGTACTACGGATACTGATCAGCGCCAACCTCGTTTTTTTTTTTTCATTGTTCCAAGGCATTCGCCTCGATCCTGTTGGCAGACTACAGATGCGTGCAAGTGTCCACCACATGCTTTGTATGCACATTGATCCAGCAAGGCCCGGGGTTAAGACGCGGTCATTTATCTGCAAAGGCCGACCCCGACGGATGATGGCTGCCGAGGCCCAGTTTGGCCTCTCCGGTTTTGTCTGGAACATGCAAGGGATTTGTTGCCAGGGCCTGGAAAGGCAAGAGCGACCGTCGCGCTGACAGGTCAGCGTGCCTGCCACGCGAGATGGCCGTGGCGCTTCTGTGTGGGCGTCATGACGCGAGGGCAGCTTAACATGGTAAATGAAAAAAATATGAAAAAAAAAATATATGAAAAAAAAATATATGAAAAAAAAAATATATAGAAAAAAAAAAATGAAAAGGTTGTGGTTCAAATAAAAGAGTCTCTACATGCATCACCTCCATCGTCCTGCGACTCGCCCATCGGCTCGTCCATGTCCATCTGCTCGTCCATGTCCATCGGCTCGTCCATGTCCATCGGCTCGTCCATGTCCATCGGCTCGTCCATGTCCATCGGCTCGTCCATGTCCATCGGCTCGTCCATGTCCATCTGCTCGTCCATGTTACATGTCTCAAGTACGAACCGGCAACTTTGACTGATACGGACGACAGAGAGAGAGAGAGAGAGAGAGAGATGACGGCTCCCAAGCCAGACGCGGCAGCATTAGCAGCAGCTCCTCATTCTTCTCAACCTGCGGACCAAGACGACCAAGACGACCAAGACAACCAAGACCGAGACCATCATCATCATCATCATCATCATCATCATCAACTCCACGGCAGAGGCCCGCCGTCCAACGGCGACGACGGTCACCTTGATTCGGACAGAAAAAGCAGCGACAACAGCGACGGCAGTCACCACACCGTCCATGCCGACGATGATGTTGACGTCGGTGTTGGTGTTGAAAACGACGACGAAGACGACAAGGCCACCCGCCACAATGGTCTCGGTGCGACCAAGAGCTATGCCACAGATGCAAGTGCAGCGACAGGCGCTCCGTCGACCGTGCAGCCAGCACCGCAGAAGCCGTGGTACAGACGAATAAATCCGTTGCGTTGGGGGCCTGTTCCTCCAGTGCCCAGGGAGCGAATTGTGTCGAGGGAACACACGGCTGGGTTCTTCAGCAAATTGACGTTCCAGTGGATGACGCCTCTGATGACGGTGAGTGGCAAGCGCGTAGACTAAAACTTTGTTTCCGATTGGGTTTGTGAATATAGTATATGCTACATACCCAGTCTATACCTCCTGTTTCCATGTGTGGCAATTGCATGCACCCTGGTGAAAGCGCCGGGTAAAATCAGACTTCACGAACGCCAACTCAGAGTTCAAAAACGCTAACCTTTTGACCATCTACATATAGACAGGGTACAAACGTCCATTGGAGCAGGGCGATATCTGGCGCGTCAATCCCGATCGTGCTGTCGAGCCATTGACGGTCAAAGTAAAGACTTCGTTCCAACGGCGCGTGAAAGATGGCGAAAAGCATCCCCTTTTATGGGCTCTCCACGAGACATTCAAATTCGACTTTTGGTTGGGGGCCTTTTGCGCTCTGTTGACTGCCATTTTGCAAGTCATGGCGCCCTTTACGCTCCGCTTCTTGATCCAGTTCGCTGCCGATGCATACGTTGCCAACGTCCGAGGCGGTCCGGCTCCTCCCATAGGCAAAGGCATCAGTCTGGCCATTAGCCTGGCTTGGATGCAAACCATTCAGGCGTTCTGCGTCAGCCACTACATTTTCCGGGGCATGATGATTGGCGGACAAAGTCGAGCAGTCCTCATTTCTTTCATCTACGAAAAGGCCATGGTTATTTCCGGCAGAGCCAAAGCCGGTTGCGCCAAGGCCTTGGCAATGCCGGAAACGGGAAATGCTTGTGACGACGAGAAAGACAAGGAGCCCACGGACGACAAGGTCGGCAAAAGGAGCAAGAAAAACGACAAGGCAGACAAGGCGAAACTGGAACAGGATGGTTCTGGCTGGCCCAATGGTCGCGTTGTCAACTTGATGAGCGTTGATACCTACCGTATTGACCAGGCCTGTGCGCTTTTCCATACCATGTGGACATCTCCCCTCGTGTGTCTCATCACTCTAGTGATGCTGCTAATCAACATATCGTATAGTGCCTTGGCTGGATATGGTCTCCTTATGGTGGGAGTACCAGCTCTGACAAGGGTCATCAAGAGCTTACTTCGTCGCCGAAGGGCCATCAACAAGATCACGGATCAGCGAGTGTCTCTTACTCGGGAGATTTTGCAGTCGGTTCGATTTGTCAAGTATTTTGGATGGGAAAAGGCCTTCATCGCTCGTTTGGGAGAGTTTCGAGCCAAGGAAATCCACGCAATTCAGGCCTTGCTAGCCATTCGAAATGCGATTAATTCATTCAGCATGTCTCTGCCTATTTTCGCATCCATGCTGTCATTCATAGTCTTCTCAGTCACGAACCATGATTTGGCCCCGGCCGAAATCTTCTCTTCCCTCGCGCTGTTCAACGGCCTGCGGCTTCCGCTCAACCTTCTTCCTCTTGTCTTGGGCCAGGTCACAGATGCTTGGTCCTCTATGAAGCGGATTGAAGAATTTCTGATGCAGGAAGAGCAGGAAGAAGAAATCATACACAGACCAGATGGCGAAAACGCCGTCGAAATGATCGAGGCGAGTTTCACCTGGGAGAGGACTTCTTCGGCAGATTCCGATAATGGGGCAGCAGCTGGACCGGCGGCCATGGAAAAAAGTGGAAAAGAGGCCAAGGCTGCTGCTCCTGCTGCGACAAGGGAGAGGACGGAGTCACAATCATCTGGCACGAATCCGGAAGAGGACTCGGCCAGTACGGTGGTGGAAGAGCGGGAACCTTTCCAGCTGCACGACCTCAGCTTCAAGGCCAAACGGAATGAGCTCATAGCTGTCATCGGAACTGTTGGGAGTGGCAAGAGCTCGCTGCTGGCCGCCCTCGCTGGCGACATGCGCAAAACCAGCGGCGACGTCGTATATGGCGCATCACGCGCGTTTTGCCCTCAGTATGCCTGGATACAGAATACTACTCTTCAGAACAACATTACCTTTGGGAAAGAATTGGATCGTGACTGGTATCGCGAGGTCATTAGAGCGTAAGGCGCCGAACCCCTCTTTTATGCTCAAATTTTAAACTTGGCTGTCTAACCTTCTTCTTCTTCCTTTTTAGCTGCGCTCTCCAAGAAGACCTGGATATGCTTCCCAACGGCGACCAAACCGAAATCGGTGAGCGAGGTATTACCATATCCGGTGGCCAGAAGCAACGACTTAATATTTCTCGCGCCATCTACTTCGACGCCGACGTTGTGCTCATGGATGACCCTCTCAGCGCCGTGGACGCACACGTCGGCAGGCACATTTTTGACAAGGCCATCCTGGGTCTACTGAAAGACAAGTGTCGCATTCTTGCAACACATCAGCTTTGGGTTCTCAGCCGTTGTGACAGAATTATCTGGATGGACAGTGGCAGGATCCAGGCCATTGATACCTTTGACAACTTGATGCGGGAACACAGGGGGTTCCAAACGCTGATGGAAACGACGGCTGTCGAGGAGAAGGAGAAAGAAGAGCCCGCGTCCATGGCTCCTGTTGTCGACCTTGCTGATGAGAGAAGGAAGCGGAGAGCGAACAAGAAAGGCGCGGCCCTCATGCAGCAAGAAGAAAAGGCACAGGCCAGTGTACCGTGGTCAGTCTACGGAGCATACATTCGGGCTTCGGGGCGTATTTTCAACGCGCCACTGGTTCTCGTGACGTTGATCGTGTCGCAGGCAGCCAATATTGTGACTGGTCTGTGGTTGTCGTGGTGGACCTCGGACAAGTTTGGATATCCGACCGGAGTGTACATTGGAATCTATGCGGCTTTTGGTGCCTTCCAAGCTCTGCTGATGTTTGCATTCTCCGTGTCGCTCTCTGTGCTGGGAACCAAGGCCAGCAAAGTGATGCTGCGAGATGCGGTTCATCGCGTGCTGCGCGCCCCCATGTCCTTCTTCGACACGACGCCCCTCGGCCGCATCACCAATCGCTTCTCGCGCGATGTGGACGTCATGGACAATAATCTCTCCGATGCAATCCGAATGTATTTTCTCACGTTGGCCATGGTCACCGCCGTCCTCGCCCTCATCGTTGCCTACTTTCCCTGGTTCGCCGTCGCACTTGTTCCGCTGTACTGCCTATTCGTTTTCTCGGCCTCGTACTACAGGGCCTCGGCGCGAGAGGTCAAGCGTTTCGAATCCGTTTTGCGATCCGATGTCTTTGCCAGGTTTGGAGAAGGCCTCACCGGAGTGGCATCCATCAGAGCGTACGGCCTAAGGTCCCGATTCGTCAGCCAGCTGCGGGCGTCGATTGACGAGATGGATAGTGCGTACTTTTTGACATTTTCCAACCAGAGGTGGCTATCCCTGCGCCTGGACATGGTTGGCAACGCGCTCGTCTCGACCGTCTCGATTCTGGTGGTGACGTCGCGGTTCAATGTCCACCCTTCGACTGGTGGTCTCGTGCTGAGCTACATCTTGTCCATTGTGCAAATGCTGCAATTCTCGATCCGGCAATTGGCCGAGGTCGAGAACGGCATGAACGCGGTCGAGCGGCTGCGGCACTACGGCACCGAGCTGGAAGAGGAAGCCCCCCTGCACACGGTTGACGTACGCCCCAGCTGGCCCGAAAAGGGCGAGATTGTCCTTGACAATGTGCAAATGCGGTACCGCGAGCATCTGCCCCTCGTCCTGCAGGGTCTATCGATGCACATCCGAGGCGGAGAACGGGTCGGCGTGGTAGGCCGAACAGGCGCCGGCAAGAGTTCCATCATGAGCACGCTCTTCCGCCTGGTGGAGCTCTCGGGCGGCACCATCACCATTGACGGCATCGACATCTCGGCCATTGGCCTGTTTGACCTCCGTTCGCGCCTCGCCATCATCCCCCAGGACCCGACCCTCTTCCAGGGCACGGTCCGGAGCAATCTCGACCCCTTCCAAGAACGCACCGACCTCGAACTGTGGTCCGCCCTCGGCCAGGCCGGCCTCGTGCCGGGAGCGGACGCCGGCGCCGACGTCGACGCCGACGCACAAGGCATCAGCCTCGATAGCGTCGTCGAAGAAGACGGACTCAACTTCTCGCTCGGCCAGCGACAGCTCATGGCCCTCGCGCGAGCCCTCGTCCGCGATTCGCGCATCATTGTCTGCGACGAGGCCACCTCCTCGGTCGACATGGAGACAGACGGCAAGATTCAGAAGACCATGGCGACGGCCTTCAAGGGCAAGACCCTTTTGTGCATCGCGCACCGGCTGCGGACCATCATCGGCTACGACCGCATCTGCGTCATGGACGCGGGCCAGATTGCCGAGATGGACACGCCGCTTGGGCTGTGGCATCGGGGGGGCCTTTTCAGGGGCATGTGTGAGCGGAGCGGGATTCGGGGCGAGGACATGGTCGGGGCGAGGGAGGGGTTTGCTGCATCATCGGATGGGCGTCTATAGATTTGCATTTGCTCTTTTTTTTTTTTTTTTTTTTTTCCTTCTCTCCTCTTCCTTTCTTCCTTATCAATCATGTTAACGGCCGGACGGTCCATGACCAGGAAGTACATACACAAAAGCATATAGCCATGTTATTGCCATGATTATATATATTGCGTTAAACCAGGATAACGTATGTAAAAACACAGCCACGTCGTCGACGTCGTGTGTGTAGCGCGTCCAATAACCCAACTCAACTCGATGCAAGTCAAGTCAAGTCAAGTCAAGTCAAGTCAAGTCACACCCCTGCTCTCACCAAAACCAGGGAATCGCACAGCCTTGTTCGATGGAAAGCGCAGAAACATGTACAGGTCAATGGGCCGAGCCGAGCCGAGCCGAGACGAAAGCAGCTTGTTGAACATTCCACACACCAACCAATACGGAGGCCCGTGACGGCACAAAGTCTAGCCAGAACACATGCCACATGGCTGAATATGAAAAGTAGACAACGGCCTACAAGGAGACAGGCCCGAGGCTGGATGGATGCACGCCCCAGGGAGTAGACTGTAGGTAGTCAAGAACGAGGCAGGCACGCGCCATGCGGGAATCACATCCCATCGCGATATGCATCTCATGGCTAATGAGGACGCAGGCACGCGCCATGCCAGAATCACATCCCATCGCGATATACATCTCATGGCCAATGAGGACGCAGCTCAGCTACGAGGCAAGAACCCGCTTCATCTCTGCAAAACAGCAGAACGAAGCATCAAGTGCAAGACAAGGGAGAGAAACGTCGACTAAGGAGTATAAACCAAGGCTAGATGATGCAAGTACGCGGCGCCAGCACCACATGTGCAAGACAAAAGGGAGGGGGGGGGGGGGGGGGAAACGTGAATAAACGAGTATAAACTGACGCTACATGTACAATCGCGGCGCTCCTGTATGCCAAGGAATTTTGCACCAGCGCCATGGCTCATCCAGTGGCACCTCCTTTGCTCTGGTAAAACGGGCGCTTCCCCAAAGAAAACCAATGTTTACGACGGGTCGATACTGACGAGACAAAAAAAAGGACAACTATCCAATAACGCCTGCGGAACCACAACAACCCTCAAACCTGCCATGATGCAGCCCACCACCGGATATTTGCTGCAAGACAGACATCATCAAAAGCGACTACCCGGGTTGCTCGCCCGCCGGGCCGACACCCAAGGCGGAATCTCATCCATGAGCAAATCATCCAGGTACGCGCTGGGCGGACGCTGATCAGGCACAAGACTTACATTGAGCGAGCTCGTGCTAAAATTGTGCATCCGGGCCGTGGCCGGCGGAGAATCAGGGGGCGTGCTGTCCAACGTCTGTCTCGAGAGGTGGGCATAGTGCCCGTGGGCGTCTGCCCGTAGATTCGTCAAGCTAATCGAGTTGCGTGGGTTGCCGACGCCTCCAGGGGAGCTGCCCCCTGCGGCGTAAAAGCCAGAGGGGAGAAGGACGGATGTCCGGTGGTGCGACGGGGGTGCTGCCTGACTGGCCGTGGGCGAGAAGAAGAGGTTGGACTGACTCGGGGGCCCCGACGTGACATGAGCACCGGCGGAGGCGCTGCCGCGGTGCGACTTCCGGAGAACACTCCCGCCGCCGCCCAGGGACAGAGACGAGGCCTGGTCGCTGTACTTGTAAAAGGGCGCGGGGGGCGCGGGAAAGGAGGACGACGTCTTGTGGTCGGTGACGTGCCGGGCGAGGGCGGCGCGCTCGACGGCCCGGTGGAGCATGAAGCTGGCAAAGGTGCGCCAGAGGAGGAGGGCGAGGCCCAGGGCGCCCAGGACGGCGCCGACGACGATAAAGACGGTGCCTTCGGGGAGGGTGGACTGGCGCATGAAGGGGGCGTTTTCCGTCGGGGGAACGCTCGCGGGGGGGTAGCTGGGGATGAGGCCGGGGCCTGTGAGGGTTGGGAAGGCGGTTGGTTCGCCGGCGGAGGCGTCGTCTGTGATGCTGGTGATGCTGGCCATGGTTTCCTCAGGCCCCGCCGAGACGGATGGTGTGCCGGATGCGTTTGTGGGGATGGCGGTGGAGGGGTTGTCCGACGATGGGGACGACAACGACGACGGAGACGTCCAAGGAGGCGTTTGTGAGGGACCTTCTTTGTTGTCGTTTGACGGCGAGGAAGACGGGCTGTTTGTCTCGGCTGGGGATGGGGAGTCTTTTTGGGCGGCCACCGAGGGGACCATCATGACGGGGAGGGCGGAGAGGGGTTTTGTGAGCCTCATGGCGACGGGAGGATAAGGCGAGGAGCCAAGCGAATGAGTTTGCTTGCATGCGTGTGCGTGGTGAATGGATATGTTTATTATTTCTCGACAAGGATGCTTTTCGGGGGCAGAGGTCGGTCAATTCTTTACTGAACGTCGTCGGCTGGCGTGAATGGTCGAGGCTGGCGATTCAAAACAAACAAGACAAGACGAAATGCTGCTTTCGATAGAGTATGGTTTGCTGCTTGCGAGACGGAATCAAATCGAGACAAAGACAGTCTCTAATGATGAGAAGGAGGGGATGTCATGCGCAGTTGGGGAAAGGGAGGGGAGAGAAAGAAAAAAAAAACCAAAAAAAAAAAATATGTAATGGCACGGGGGATGTCAGCCAACAAGAGCTGGACCCGGCACTCTGGAGCATCTGGCAGGTGTTATTGTTGCTAGCCTACGCGCTTACTACAAGCTCCGCACATACATTCGCTACCACGGATCGATGTATCAAGCTTTGTTTGTTTGTCACCTCGGCAGCCGCCTCTACTGTGCATACCTCCTTCCCCCAAGCCGGTCACTTGGGCCCACACCACCCAGGTTCGTGCTCTTGACCTTTGCGTGACGTCCAGTTGTGGCTGCGTACATGCATAGTTGACGTATCTTTTGCTAACCTGAACAACGACTAGCACGTCCATCACAATATAAGATGATACGGGACATGAGGTACCTTCAGTTTCATTCGTTCTATTGGCCAGCAATGCCTGTCAGTACCTCATTGGGGCCTCGCGGGCCGCAAGGAGACATCGGACTAACACGGAGTTTAGTGGAGGGCCCACTTGGCGGGCGATCTGGCGGCTTCCCTGTCATGTCGGGAAATCGCGTCCATATCCTTGCGCGTGCGGCCCCTCCCTGTCCTTGGGTCTTTTTCCCATAAAAAGAGGGTCGAGGGCGTGAGGCCCACTCCATTGTCTGTTGGTGGCTGGTGGGTGCAGGCTGGTGCAGGTGCAGGCTGGTGCAGGTGCTGCTTCGCTCTCTGGCGGCAGGCAGCTGGCAGGCAGGTTGGCGCGTTGCTCTAGCAGACGACACCGTGCACTGCACTGTGCGGCGTGGCTGGCGAGGTAGGACCTCCAATGGTGGAATCGGCAGAACATTGGTCCTACGCGCCAGATTCATGTGAAGAGTCCATGTAAAAAATACCATGACATGGATTTGTAAACGACAAAGCATGACAATGTGACGTTGTCATTTGCCTCTTCTCCGCCGCGCATCCGGCGAAAGACCGGTTGCCCGCTACGAACCCCGTTGCGCGCACGTGACTGGCATTCGACATGTGGAGTGCCAGCAGCGTGCGTCCGGACATGTCGGCGCTTTCGTCATCAACGCCATTACACTGCTTCATCTCCTGCTGCCGCCTCTCCCCACCCACCGACCGGCGACGAGTCCTTCTTAAGCTTGACGACGACCGGAGCAGCAATATACCTAACCGTCTGCGCCGTGCCCACCGAGCCGAGCGACGGCCAACATGGAGGACGACCGACTGTGGAGGTTCCGCAAGCCCGAGTGGCTCAACAGCGTCTGGGCGCGCAATTCGGGAATCTACGCCTCGGGAGCGCTGGTGAGTCGGGGCCGCGAGCACCCCCAGGCCGGACAACATGTTGCAGCGCTTCAGGGTACTGACTTGTCTTGTTCCCTTGGCCTCACGCAGTTCTCCATCGCCTTCTACGTCATGCTCGACTCGGCCGTCTGGTCCAAGTCCCCCCGCAACGGCTCCAACGTCCACGTCAAGTTCGTCGACTGGCTGCCCCTCGTCTTCTCGAGCCTCGGCATGCTCATCATCAACTCGGTCGAGAAGCAGCGCCTCAGCGCCGACTCCTTCAGCTACAGCGGGTCGGGCGTTGCCTGGAAGGCCCGCGTCGTCTTGTTCCTGGGCTTTGCGGCGCTCGCGGGCGGCATGGCGGGGGGCGTGACCGTCTTTGTGCTCAAGTTTGCGGTTCCGGGCGTGGCGATGCCTGCGCTGGGCATGGGCGTCGAGAATCTCGTCAGCAATGCACTTGTCGGCGTGAGGTGAGTTTTTGTTCTTGACCCTCCACTGCTGGTGCGTGACATGAAAAATTGGTTGTCCACGTATGCTGATATTTTCGTGGCAGCTCGGTTGTGCTTTGGATTAGCCAGAATATGGAGGACGAGTATTCGTACAACCTTTCGATATGATGTACACCGAGGGCGGGACCTTGCGTATATCGTCATGGCGGGACCTGGGCGTGGACTTTGACGGAGAGAGAGTGTTGTGTCGATGCGGGCAGGGCCCGGAAGTGTACCATGATGCGGGCGGTTTTTTTTTAAAAAAATTGGCATGATGGCCAAGAGCAGCTATACTATGCCATGGCCCATCTTTGGAATGAGAATGTTATTGGGTCTGCTGCTGGTTGTGTCATGGTTCATCCGAGAGAGTGTTTGGGGCATTTGTATCGTCAATCGGAGCGCCCGAACAGCTCGGCTGTGTAGAAAGCTCGACATGTCATATCGTCCAACAGTGTCGGTACTTGGTGTGTGAAGTAGGTCGCTCGCCGACCAGCGGCGGCATAGGAAATCATGGACAAGTTACGACCCAAGCGCCCACGGCCACAGCCATCACCGACCGGACCGGGTCACGCCCCACACTTCAGCCGTCACGTCACGCCTTCCAATCCCCTCGCTGCTAAGCAACCCATGCCGGCGGCACTGCAGATGGCTCTCTGGACTATCCCCATCGAACGCCCGCATCAATCTCGCGAGCCTTGCACCTCGGCAACAAAACACCCGTCCACACGTCCGGCAACAAATGAACGCGAGAAGCCAACCACCTACCACCAACGGCGGCGTCGCCGCACGATCCTCACGCGGTGCCATTTCCACCGCCGCGGCCGCTGCCGCTGCCGCCGCCGCCCGCCCCAACCTCTTCCGCGGCCAGCTGACGCGCAGGCCGACGGCCGGCTCGTCTGCCTCGTCGGACACGATGCGCCTCGACGTCGAGGTCCTCTCTGACACGTCCGAGATTGTGGTGCGGAATCAGCAGGGGGAGATTGAGCTGGGGGATCCGCCGACGCCGGTGTTTGAGGAGACGGATGAGCAGGCTGAGGATCGGCAGGAGAGTGAGAGTAGGTGATGTGTTTTGGTGTATTTGCCTTTTCCGCCTTGTTACCCTCTTTCCCTTTCTTCTTTCGTTTTCTTTTTCCTTTTTCCTTTTTCCTTTTTCCTTTTTTTTCCTTTTTTTTTTCTTTTACAGGTATCTTGTCCTTGACGTTTACAATGATGCGTCTTGTCAAAACGGATAGACACGGACATGGTTTGCTAAGCAGGATTTCAAACGTTCAGAGGAGAGGCAGAGACTAGCCGAGGCCGTGAAGCGGCATAGCTTCACGCATAGCTCGGTGCCTGATCAACCCGAAGGTGGGTCTTTTCTTTTTCTCTCCGTCTTCTTTTTTTCATGGCGTTGAGTTGGTGTCTGGATATGGGATTTGCTCACTGATTCTTCTTCTTTCCCTAGTAGAGCTCCTTGAGGCGGTGAGGGCTAGCCTGCGCGCCAAAGTCACTGCGCTTGCCGAAGACAATTGGATGTTTGAGCCCGAGGATCAGGTCCGGCCATGATGCATTCCTTTGTTTTCTTTTAGTCTTTCACTTTTTTATGCCCCTTCTCATTGAGGCGCTGCTCCAGCCCTCCAGCTTTTCATCTCAGGATACGCCAGGCAAACCTGTCTACGGTACACGTCATGAACCTACATATATATCTGCTTCATCATTTCCTTCAACATTCCTAATCCAGGCCTTCTGCGATAGGGGCATCCGCGACCCGAATGGCTTGTCTCCGCGGCTGCTGAGGTGCAGCACCGCCACCGCCAAACAGGCCACTCATCATGTCCATCAGGGGGTTGCTTTGCCGCGGCCTCGTGATGCCAAAGTACATTTCGGCAATCATCTCCAGGGGTTCCGCCCAGGCCTCCATCTCGTTGATCTGCGTCGCGTACTTGGTCACGAGACCCTTGTATACCTCTGGTGCTCCGCGCTGGATCGCCAGCAGCAGGAGGCCCAGGAAGTTGAGCAGCGGTACGCTCGGGAACACGCGGATATCGCAGCCAACGCTGGACACATCCTGCACGCCCAGGCCCGGGTTGTCGCTGCTCAGGGCACTGGTGAAGAGGCGATAGCAGGTGTTGGCGGCGCGCACGTTGCCGACGAGCAGGTATGGTAGGACGGCGCGTGCTGCAAAGTGCGGCGCGAGGTGGGCCTCGCCTTGTTTGTACCAAGCATATTCCATCTTGAATAAAACGTGGGGGGAATCTCTTGTTCCGAGAAGGAGGTGCCTCTCTGCTTCGTACGTATCGTGCTCTTCGGCGTACAGCGATCCTGCCACGTGGTGTAGTTCTGCATCTCCAGCAGGGTAGTCGCCGAATTTGGCGGACCATCTGGATCGCGTCTTATGTTAGCTTTTTGCCCCAGCCCTGCCTTTGTTTTCCTTCTTCTTTCTTCTTCGTGTCCCTCCGGGGGCCCTGCCGGGGGCCGCCTGCGGCGAGCTCCCGCCTTCGGCGGATTTTTTTTTTGTTCTTTTTTCTTTTCGCCGATATAGCCCTCTTCCCACCAGAAGAAAACTCACCCCATGGCCTCGCCGATAAACTTTTTCCGCGTAGGCTCCTCGGCATCAAACAATCGCAAACACGTCAGTATTCTCCCCCTGGAAACAGCATCGGGCTTCAGCTCAGCCTGCTTGTACACATCCACCATCATGATGCACAAGTCTCCGCCGCTGCCGCCCTGGCCGGCCTTGAGAAGCGACTGGGCCACATGGAAGAGAGCGTCGATGGCGGCGTTCCAGTTCTTGGTCTTGATGTATCGGGCGGCGGCGAGGCGGGTCTGCTGCTGGGCTTCGTAGTAGTCGCCTTGGGTGATTTTTTCTTGCAGGCGGGCAACGATACGGTGGGCCTTGCTGGCCATGGTGGGCGTGCGTGTCTGTGTTTGGGCTGATGGACGGGCTGTGCACTGTGTTTCTGAATGCTGGATGGATGTGGTGGGTGGTGACGGAGGAGGTGACGGAGGTGATGGTGGCGTGGGCAAGTGGAGAGGAGAGATTCTAGCTTGGGCAGGGCATGACACGGCTACCCGGTAGCTGTTTTGTGCCTTTTTCTTTAAAGAGAGAAAAAAGTCTTTTCTTCTTTCTTCTTTCTTCTTATATCTTGTATCTTTTATATATATATATATATATGTATATTCTTTTTTTCTTAGTAACATAGTTTATTTCCTCTTCACAAATGTCATTATGCACGAATGTGCATAATGAACATAGTATCAAACAAGTCGAATGGGACAACTTTTTGGAGACGCCGGGAGAAACATTGATCCGGATCCATCCATGGATGACTCCCATCAAGAGAAACCTAGGCTGCCCACCTCCAACCCTGCACAATCTGTCCCATCAAGCCTCCATCTGTCACTCGCCATGATTGCCGCAAGGCTGGGCTTGCTGCCTCAGAGGCGGTCGTATCAAACCGGAGGACCTGTTCCCGCTGCGGCTGCTTCGACCAGAACCCCAACAATTTCTTGGGTGGGTTGCGGGACAAGTCGTCATTGCTGGGCGCCAGACGAGAAAGCCACTCATCCCAGGAAAGAATGTCAAAGACGAGCCCCAAGTCGCGCAAAGCAGGCAAGAGGTCGTCTTTCCATGAAAAGACACGGGGGTTGACGAGGTTGTAGAATACGTTGTTTCTACCACCGATGCTGCCACTGCTTTTGCTGCACGCGTCGAGACCAGCGAGCTGCACAATTGTGTCAGCCAGCGTGTCGGCCTCGAGCCAATCGCACGCATCTCTGCCGGGAGACAATATCGGCAAAGCGCCTATGGAGCCCTCCAGGATCGCAGCCTGAATCACGAGCGGAATCGCCTCACTGGGGTTCCAGAGTTTTGCGCCCCGACGACGCCCGGGGACGATCTGCCCTATGCGCAGAACCATGGCTGCAACCCCATGATTCTCGACCGCTGCCTCAACGATGCGCTCACCGACGAGCTTGGACTGCGCGTAGCCGAGCTCTGGGCTTGTTTCGAGGGACGGCATCGCCTGTGATGGGACTACAGCAAGGTCACGGATGGACTGGGCGACTGCGATGGAGGAGCAGAACTGGAGGCATACTCGGTGCTTGGACTGCATGCAGAACGAGAGCAGATTGTGAAGGGCGGCAATCTGGGGCTCGAACGCGGCGAGCGAGATGGTAAAGTTGACGGTCCAGGCGCAGTGGATGATGTGTGTAACATTTGTCTTCAGCGCCTCGTAGAGAGGGGGCGGTTCGATGCCGAGATTGTCTCCCTTTGTCAGGTCATGATAAAGGCAGGTGACCTTGTCGAGCTGCAAGTCGCTGAATCCCTTGTCTTGGAGGGCAGAAGCGAGCCGAGACGACGCCTCACCAGTTTCTTGCCTCCCATGTGGACGAATCAAGGCGTATATCTTGTCTATTCCCTTGGTGGCTATCAGCGCCGCAAGAATGTGGGATCCGAGGAACCCTGTTGCGCCCGTCAACATCTAAAAGAGACAAAGAGTATTCGAATCAGTTACCGGTTCGGCATATGCGTTGTGTGCTCCGATACTCACCACGACATTCGCATCCGACTTGATGGCGCTTCCTGCAGCCTTGGAACAGGCAAATTTGGAGTACTTGTCAATCAAGGCCTGCATCTGCATCGTGCTGATGGAACGGCCGCTCTCATCGAGCCGCTTCCCTTGGCCGTCTCCTCCGCGAATGGCGCACAACTTCCCAGCCAGAATCCGGGCATTGCCGCACTCAAACGCAATCATGGCCGTGCATTCTTCCTCATGGCCACCGAGATCTATATTGCGCAGGATTTGTCCGCGAAGTCGCGTCGCCTGGAGGCTGTCCATGCCCACGGAGAAGAAGTCGGTGGACGCATCCCGCATCGCATAGCCTTGGGAACGAACCACATCCACGATCCAGTCTTCGAGTTCCGCACCCGAAAGTCGCAGAGACTGCGCTTTGCTGTAAACTGCTGCTTGGTACGCTGCTTCAATCTCGGCGGCAAACTCGCGATAGACCTGCGCGCGCTTGATGGAATTCTTGTCCGTCGCGGGACATTCGCGCGTCTCGGGCACGATGACAATCATCTCCCTCATGACCTGAGAGAAGGACTCTGCCTGGCTATTTGCATACGATACGGTGGGCCAGACCTGGTCAAGGAACTGCTCTTGGCTCACCCTTTCTCGCGGCGCGTCGACGGATCTGAAGAGCAGCAACCCGGGGACGTCCCGGTCGACGCCAAACATGACAGCTTCTCTGACGAGGGTCTGCTTCCGGAGGTGGCTCTCGAACGCGAGTGGCAGGATCTTCTCGCCATTGATGAGGGTGATGCGATCGTCCATTCGGGATACAAACTTCCATGCGTCGGGGATCAGGGGATGCGGCTCAAAGAGGTCGCCTGTGCGCCACGAATTGGGTTCTGGCTGATCCGAGTTGGACACGGTCTTTCCCTTGTGGCCATCGAGCACAACGCACTCGTATGTGCCCTGCTCGATGGGCTCGAACCGTAGGTAGGGGACGACGTGCGGAGGCGGCCTGAGGTAGTTCCAGGCTTTGTCCTCGCGCGGGCGATACGCGGAACTCATTAATAGACCTGTTTCTGTCCTGTGGACGTTTGAGTTCAGCTTTTCTTCTTCCTATATATGTAAAAGATGAAAAAAAAAAGCAATAAAAAAAAACACCGAAAAATAGGACTCAACAATGTTGGCCACCCAAACGTACGACCCGAATTGCATTCCGATATGAACTCCCCGTTCCGTCAACAGATTGCCCAGCTCATCCGGGAGCCTACTCCCCCCGCTACTCACGAACCGACATCGCCTCAGGGCTTCAATCCCGTGCGGCCTCTCCGCGAGCAGGTTCAACACGTACGGGACCGTCCAGACAATGTCCGGCTTGGCTGCCGTCAGCGCCGCCGTGACACTCGCATGCGTCTGGGGCACATGGCCGCTCATGGCGAACAAGGTCCTCCGCTTGGTAAACGCCTGCATGTAGGACATGATGCCGAGGGCGTGGGAAAAGGGCAGGGTGATGAAGGCGGTGGCGTCCTGCGCGTACGACGCCGCGGCCAGGAGTTTCCCGTGGGAGTAGTCGATGGGGCGGGGGAGACCGGTCGAGCCGGAGCTGTGCAGGATGATGCATTGGTTGTCGTTTTTGGCCGCTTCGTCTGCGTCCTTGCCGGGGAGGGGAACCCCGTCGACGTCGTCCTTGTCGTAGGCGTCTCTCGCGACGAGGGGGCGCACCTCGACGTCGCGACGGCGCAGATGCCGGAGCTTTTCTGGGGGAAGCGTCGAGCCGCAGAGGAGGGTGAGTCGCCGTGCGGGGGCGGGCGTCTGCACCTGCTTGAGGAGCTCGACCGTGGCGTGGGGGGCGAGGCGCGGCGAGATTTGCATGGGGATGTATTGCTGTTTGATGAGGGCGAAGATGGTGATGATGTAGTCTAGGTCTGTGGGGGCGCAGACCCCGACGACGATGCGGTCGTTGGTATCCTAGTGCGTTCAAGATGTGTGTGTGTGTGTTTTTTTTTTTTTTTTTTTAAACAGGGTCAGTTTATAAGTGTTTGCTGAGTACTTGGGAAGATGGCGTGTATACATGGCTTGAGGAAACGGATTTGTTGCCCAAGGGGGAGGGTGTAGGGGGGGAAAGGCACGACGAACCACGAGAGGGAATCCATTGTCTGCCAGGTGTTTTGCCGCGCCGTTTATGAAGCGATATAGGGTCGCGCCGGGGAGCGGCTCAAAGTCTGCGACGCCGCTTCTTGTCCTGGGGAATGCGAGGAGGGGTGTTTGGTCTTGGTCTAGGGCGCGTTGGCGGAAGAGCTGGGTGAGGGTGTATATTCCCTCTGTTTCGGGCGCAGAAGCCATTTTTTCAGTGTTTTTTTTTTCTCTTCTCTTCCTCTTCTTCTCTCCTTTTCTTTCTCTTCTCTTTCTCTTCTTCTTCTTTCCTTTCCTTTCTCTTCTCTTCTCTCCTTTCCTTTCTCTTCTCTTCTTTCCTTTCCTTTCTCTTCTCTTCTTTCCTTTCCTTTCTCTTCTCTTCTCTTCTCTTCTCTCCTCTTTTCTATCAATTCTCTCCTCTTCTTCCTTCTTCTTTCCTCTTCTCCCTTTCTTTCGTTTTTTCAAGTAGTCTGTCTTGGTGGTTGAAAACCAGAAGGAACTATATTTCTGCAAGATAATGACTACGTGTGCGAGGGGTTCCAAGGCTCAACGTGTCGTGTCGCGTTGCGGAACGGGTACCGAGTTCACTGCAAGTCGAACGTATCGCAACGAAGACTATTGCTGCCCGCTGTCGTTTCCACGCATCAACATAAGACGACAGCAAAGGTGGCAGACTTTTTCTGGCCAACAACTTTGCTGACGAAATAAATCCACCGCCCCTCCTCCCTCCCTTCCCCTCCGACCCCTCGTTTAAGACGCCGCAGATTGCCGACTCAGCCCTGGACGGATCCCGAGCTTCGTCATACACAGGAGGGCGTGCGCGTAACCGTCATGTGTCAGATCAGGGCGGTGGGCGGATCGTGGCGCAGGGTTGGGGGTTTGTTCGGGGGAGAGGCGGGAATTCGACATTACGCATGGGCGTCTGCATGCATAGATTCGTTCTGGTGCTGTACGATGGAGATTGTGGCGGTGGACAGGATGGAAGAATGAAAAAGGGGAGGGTGTGATGATGTAGACGTTGCATACCTAGCATAGGTGCGTGATGTGACGTGACGTGACCCATGTCGTTGCAGTAGATCTATGTATGTTGCGTGCCGACACTTTTCGCTTTATTTTATTCATCCATGTACATAATACGCGGCTCCGTGCTTAAAACGTAGGCATCCATACTGTTTGTACGCATGAGCATACATGATTCAATCAACAGTACATAATAAAAAGTCTATAAAGGTACAAAGCGCTGAAGGGCGGCGGAGTTGTGACAAGACGGCTGGATCACGGCCGGGCGTAAAGGCGCCCCCGTCTGGGCGTGTCTGTCTGGGAAAAGTCGGGATTCTTGTGACTGGACGACGGGTCTCACAGGGAAAAGTCTCGATCCCTGTTTCTTGACGGGATTACTGTGTCTTGTTTGCTGTTGTTCAAGCCGGATGGCAAGACTTGCCTCCATTCGACCGCTCGCTCGGAGGACTCTGGTCCCTTGATGACCATGTCTACCTCGTCTGACAAGAACTCTTTCGACTGGGCACACGCGCAAGTTGGGTCTTTCATTGGCTTCATTTTGTACTTTTACTTCTCCCAAGCCTTCTCTCCCACGTCTTCTATTCATTTCTCGGAAGTAGTAAAAAAGAAGGCAAAAGAGAAAGAGGCCATGTGAAATAAACCAATGGACTTCCTCTTCCAGAATACCCGTCTGCCCCCCCGCAACGTAAAAACACCCCCTATGTGCCCTGCCACTCCCGCGGACTGGCGTACAGCTCCGGAGCCAGATAAATCTGCATGCTCAAATTCTTCCTGGTCGGATCCTCCTTTCTACCCACGCTGATAAAGGTGAAGAGGCCGGTTTTTTCGTCGAGACTGCGGTGGGTGCTGGTGGGAAGACGGATCAGTACACATGGAGCGAGTGGCTGCCATGGCGGAAAGCGGATAGATGAAAGACGAGGAAAGGAGGGAAAAAAAAAAAAAAAAAAAAACGGAAAGAAGGAAGAAGGAAGAAGAAAAATAGGAAAAAAAAAAAAGAACAACATGATACTTACAACACCCTCTTGAGTTGCTCCTCAATGGACCGCTTCGGAAGTGGCCAATTGTACCTCTCGAGCCACGCATCAAGACCCCTGGCTATAACACCATCGTTGGCGGCAAAGTTGGCGGGATAGATGCCAATCTTGGGCGCGGGCGTGCGATTATTGGCCGAGAGAGAAAAGTAGATGCACGTCATTTTGCGGCGGAAATTGGTATAGTCGAGGTCCGAGTTGACCGTGTAGTCACCTCCGTGGCCGTGGCCGTGGCCGCCTTGGCGCGTCTCGACGATGTTGTCATGGTCGTCGACGACACAGCCCGGCCCAGTAAGCGTCATGAGATCGCGAAACATGGCCTTGTCCTCCTCCGGGGCGGGAATGCGGCCCCCCAGCGTAAAGTAGTCCCATATCTCGGCAAACGAGCTGCCCGGGTAGCGCAGGTAGATCTTGAGGCGCGACCTGTCGGGCGAGACAAAGTCGGTGGCCAGGTAGCGCGCGCCGTCCTTCCAGCTCGCCGGCTTGGTGGCCAGGTAGTCGTCTATCATCGCGAGGGAGTCGAGCAGCGCCGGATGCCGGGTTGCCATGTCGGGGAGCTGGTGGATGGCCTGGCAGATGGTTTGCCAGCGGGTTTGGCCCTTGGCCGCGGCGGCGTGGCAGGGCGTGAAGTAGACTTTGCCCATGGCGGGGAGAGCGCTGCCGGTGCTGCTGTTGCTCGTACCGCCACTGCTGTGGCCCGGAGAGGAGGAGGAGGAGGAGGAGGAGGAGGAGGGCATCTTTGGATGCAGATCAAAGCCGATGATGAGGGGCGTCTGGTGGCCGACCTGGGCCGCGAGCTCGAGCTGCCGCTCGCTCGTCTGCTGGGACTGGTCGAAAAAGGCGAGAAGCGAGCGGTACCAGGTGTCGTCAAAGTCGACGGTCCTGCCGATGAGCGTCTCGGCCACCCTGCGCGCGCCGGACGTGTCGAGGACGCCCTTCCCCCCAGGGACAGGATCCTGGGTGTGAGGAGCAGCACCGGCAGGAGGAGGAGACGACGCCCTGAGGTCGGCCAGGTCGAGGCCGAACCTGACCGACTGGGAGGCGCCGGTGCTCTTGAGCTCGAGGCCGTACTCAAACGGCGAGCCGTCCCATCCGAGCCCGCTCTTCTTGGACGCGGACGTCACCTCGTCTCCGAGCCGTGGACAGATCTCCTGTCGAAAGTACGAGAGGAACAGGCGTGCCACGTCGTCAGGATACCCGGATTCTCGCATCAGGTGGGCAATGTCGTTGCCGCTCGTGAGCCACCAGTAGTCGGAGCCTGGCCGTTTGCTGCCGGTGCTGCTGCTACCGCCATTGGCGGTTGATTTGTCGACCTCGACGGGAGGAGCAGGAGGAGGAGGAGTGTGTGCGTCTGGAAAAAGTACTGCAGGGGTCATGATTGGAGGTGGCGAGGTGACGAGAATCTAAGAAGAATTTCTTGTCTTGCTGGACAACGAACCTGCAGGGATTTGTGTAGATTTTATGAATCTTCTCTTCTCACGCAAGTTGTTGAGAAAGAGATGGAAGATCAAAACGAAGAAGAGGGATGCCATGGGAATAAGAACAGGACCTGCCCCTCGTGTAGCCCCGCGATGGAAAAAGCAGTCTGACAAACGACAACGCCATTGTCACCGCATCTTCTTTTTCGTCCTCTTGTCATATGGGTGTGCTCGGGAAGAAAAACGCGAGACAAGATGACTTTTTCCTAGACAAGAGCTTGCATTCCGCCATGCGATGACCGTGCTACCCCGTCGAACAAAAGCCACCAGATATGCCCAGGGCGAGGAGGCAAAAGGAGCGGAGAGACAAGGAGACAAGGGGGGGGGGTGTTGGTCACACGGCCATGCGAGAGGCGTACGAAACGAAGAGGCGTATGCATATCGCTCTCGTTTGCTTCATGATCGGTCAGAACCCAGAAAATTGGCTGACGGGCAGGCGGTCGAAACGCAGGGTCGAGAGTCGAGACTGGCTGCAGAAGGCGGGATGCAGGAATGCAGATATGCAAGCCCGCGCACGTCCGAGACTTGGCTTCTGCACTTCCGCCGCTGCTCTGGGTCGTGGCACTCGAGCTCGAGAGGCCCCAAAGCTCGTGGGACCCGAACTTTCGGGGAGAGAGGGAGAGAGACGAGGGATATCCCAAACGAGGGTAGACGATGCCCGAGGCCTTGCGATCCGGATCTTCCGTCTCTTCCCATCTTCCGTCTCTTTCCATCATGCTCTCTTTCGGTTTCCATGCTTTAGGGCTGATGGGCTGATGATGGCCATTTGTGCCGAATCCTAACGTCCTGGTGGATATCCATGCCGTGAAGTCGTGGACCGTGACATACATGAAGGGATACGGTGTGAATACGCACAGTGTACTTTTGCCCGGCGCTGCGTCCTGCATCACCCTCATCATCGATATATCTGGGCTGACGGGGTGGACTGCGAACTCTCAATCGAGTGACGAAAAGAGTCTTTTTCTGCCCCCGTTCTTGATTGAATTTCTCCGATCCAAGTCTTGGTTCTGGATGGCTTTGTGGCTTCCATGTTGATTGCCCAGAGCCCGTTCAAGTCGGCTTTTAATCTTTTGATACATGCATATGCGTATATATATGTATATGTATATGCATATACATACCCGAGACCAAGTCCATGCTATTTTCCTCCCTACACATATACTGCTGATCCGCTGTCTCAAAACTCATACCCGTGACGATGCCGTCAGTCATCCCATCTGCCTCTCCCGTGGTCAAGATCCCTGCCGAGAAGCTGGCCTCTCTGAGGACCATCTCCCTCCATGAACTCGAGAATGGCACCGTATCGGAGCACGTCTCTCTTCTGCAGACCTGCATCGAGGACGGCTTCTTCTACCTCGACCTGACTCACCCCGAGCACGGAGACGTGCTCGACCAAATGCAGGACATCTTTGACATGGCAAAGAGGTTATTCGACTACCCGTCCGACGTCAAGCAGACGTTTGACGTCGACAAGCTTTCTCCGCTGAAGCTAAACGGGTACAAGCCCAAGGGACGCAATATAACGGCCAAGGATGGTCGAGGTGACGGGTTCGAAAGCTGGGCGGTAAGTGCCAAGACCCTAACCCCCTTTTTCGTTTTTTTTTTTTTTTTTTTTTTTTTTTGTTTTTCCCAGCCGCCATCTTCACCTCAAGGCGGGAGATTTGTAGAAACAAACGCAACAGGCCAACACGAGTCGCTCTCTAGCTCCCCCGCAACGGCCTCCTCCAGCTCTCGGATGAGCCGTTCCCCCACCCCCCCGTCGTGGCAGAACACCAACACCAGCTGCGCGCCCTCATTCGATTCCTCAACGGCGCCACCTACACCGTCATGAGCTCGCTTTCGGCCTCCCTCCTGATACCAAAGGGGCAGCGCTTCGAGGACTTCCAGGGCATGCATCGGCCCTCGCCGGACCTCCTCCGCCTGCTCAGGTACCACGCCGAGCCCAACCCCGTGGGCGTCCCGCAGACGCCGCACACCGACATGGGCAGCCTGACGTTTGTCTTTTCCGACACGCCCGGTCTGCAGGTGCTGCCGATGAATGTGTCGCAGAAGCCGGCCGCGTACGACGAGTCCGACTGGCTGTACGTGGCTCCCAAGCCGGGACACGCCATTGTCAATGTCGGGGACTGCCTCACCATGATGAGCAACGGGCTGCTCAAGAGCGCGCTGCATCGCGTCGGGCCCGTGGCGGGGTGTGCCATGCCGGAGCGGTATAGCATGGCGTACCTGGCTCGGCCAGAGGATCACGCCCTGCTCAGGGGGATCCCCAGTCCGCTGCTGCCCCGGGGCGTTGAGAAGGGGGGCCAGCCGGCGGTCACGAGCGGAGCTTGGATTCAGGCAAAGTTTAAGGCTCTCCGGGGGAGGAGGGCGGAGGATAAGGGGGATTTCGACCAGGTCATCACGGGGGGGAGGGGGGTTCTTGTGTAGAATGTGCAATGGATGATCATGATAGATGTGCTTGGTAGAATTGTGGGTGTCGACAGTCACGGTGAATTCAAATTTCTCTCGCTGGGTCTCACGTTCTTGTCGTAATGGCCTGTATCACATTGCGAAGTTGCCCCATAAAGAGTCCGGAAAGTAAAAAGAGAGCACAGTCGAGATGATGCATGGTCGAAGAAACATGCTCATTGGCGCTGCGTTGGGCCATATCCCTCCGGGGGCCCTGCCGGGGGCCGCCTGCGGCGAGCTCCCGCCTTGGGCGGACAAAGTCATGCTTGGAAACAAGTATGGCAGACGCACAAGGAAATGCAAGCAAGCCCAGCGGACATGGGGGGAAGTAAAGCAAACAAGCTGCACGTGCCTCATTTCTCAATCTGCCTCGTGGAGGTTGCTGAGAAGAGGGGCTGAGAAAAGGGGCTGAAGAAAGAAATGTGACGAGGAGAATGAATCTGGTGTAACGGGAACTATTTTCAGCTCTATCGTAAGACTATCGTTTCGTACCCCATGCATCTAAACTACCAATGAGAAGAGCCAGATGAAGCCGATCTAAGATGATGTAAAAGACTCTGCTCTAAACTTGTTAAAAAAAAAAACCAAAAAAACGGTTCAAACAGCAACCTCGGTAGCCTGCGGCCTCACCCTCGCCCTTTCGGCCTCACACTGCTGCCGCTTGTGGTCCAATGCCGCGGCGGCAGCAGCAGCAGCAGCAGCAGCAGCGCCCCCCTTGTTCTGACGCATCCTGACCGCCGCGGCCAGCCTCCCGAGAATGGTCGACGTCTCCTGCCACCCGATGCACCCATCGGTGATGCTGACGCCGTACTCGGCCGCGCGGCTCCGGCCCGTCTCCTCGTCACGGACGACGTCCTGCCGCCCCGGGTGGATATTGCTCTCGAGCATGACGCCCTTGATGGGCGCCCCGGCGGCGATCTGCTCGGCGAGACAGGCCGCAACGCGGGCCTGATTGCGGTAGTCCTTGGTGGAATTGCCGTGGCTGCAGTCGACGACGAGGCACGGCCTCCTGCCCGCCTGCCGCAGCTCGGCATGCGCGCGGGCGACGTGCTCGGCGTCGAAGTTGGGCCCGCGGGTGCCCCCGCGGAGCACGGCAAACGTGTCGGGGTTGCCGGCGCTGACGTGGTAGGCGATGCGGCCGGCGTCGTCGACCCCCACGACGGTGTGCGGCCGCGACGCCGACGTCATGGCGTGGGTGGCGGCCGTGAGGCCGCCGTCGGTGCCGTTCTTGAACCCCACGGGCATGGGCATGCTGCTGGCGAGCTCGCGGTGCGTCTGGCTCTCGGTTGTGCGCGCGCCGACGACGCCCACGCTGGGGATGTCGTCCAGGTACTGCGCCAGGAGGGGGTTGAGCAGCTCCGTGGCGATGGGGAGGCCCCTCTGTGCGATGTCGAGCATGACTTTGCGCGAGATGAGGACGCCCTTGTTGAGCTCGGGGTGGGGGGAGGAGGTGCTGGAGGAGCAGGAGGAGGAGGAGCAGGAGGAGCAGGAGGAGGAGGAGCAGGAGGAGCAGGAGGAGGAGGAGGATTTGGTGTTGCGCAGCTGCTGCGTCGACTGCGCATAGTCCGGGTCGTGCACGAGGCCCTTCCAGCCGACCGTCGACCGCGGCTTCTCGACGTAGACGCGCATGACGATGAGCAGTTCCCGGCGGAAGAGCTCCGCCGCGTTGGCCAGCAGCGCGGCGTAGTGCAGCGCGGCATCGACGTCGTGGATGCTGCAGGGGCCGACTATGACCATGAGCCGGTTGTCCGTGCTCTCGGAGGAGAGGATGCCGCGGATGTCGTCCCGGCCGCGGATGATATGCTGCCGGGTGGCTTGGTCCTGGGGACAGAGTGTCAGCTTTCGTTCATTCATCGACATGATCTCTTTCTGCCAGGACAAAACCCTCGGGGCATGGTCATGCGAGGGGGCAGGGCAGGACGTACAGCCGCCAGCGCGAGCTTGACCGTCGAAGGCGCAAGAAGGGGTATCGTGCAGGCAGTCATGGTCTCCCTGCTTGCCTGTAGTCTCGTTGACAAAGTCCCAATGTCAATGGCGAGGGGGGGGGGGGCTACAAGGACGGGCAAAGAATTGGGAAGACGGATGGTTTTAGAGGCATCGAAAAGTGGCAAGACGCAAACGGCAAAAACTGTCGGGATTTGAGCTCTCGTGAGCTTCTAGGAAGCAGGCGATGCGATCGATGGCCGTTCTGCGACAGAGAAACCGAACCTCCCAAGCCTTCTTCTCACCTCCTCTTCCCCATCATCGTTTGCCCAGGTCCCCTCGCACCCGCTTACTCGTACTCGTCCCTCAACAGCGCAGCTCAAGCAAAAGTCTCGCAATGCCGCCAATGGCGGTGTTGAACATGCCCGTCAGAGGCCCGGCCCAGCAAAGCGTACATACTGTACACACAGTGCAAGTCAAAAGCGAGGTACTTGGGCTCGTCGTCAAACACACCAAAGCCACTCGACATGAAGACCAAAAAAGGGACATGGTACGACAAGACAGGAAAGTGCCGATTCGAGAAGCGGAGGGAAGAAAAAAAAAACTGTATAGTACAGTATACAGTAGGTCAGCATGACGCATCCTCTCGGGCAGATCCCGAGTCCCGAGCAGTTGGCTTGGGCTGACAGAAAAAAGCGGAGTGAGACGGGGGAATCCGCTGTTTCTCTTCTTCTCTTTCGTTTCCTGTCCGCGTTTTACCCCATCTTGCTCTGCATACATGGGGCTTATGTATTGATGATTGACTTTGCAAGGGCGCACAGGGTTGTCGATATGAAGCCGCAGCCGCGCAGCCGGGCGAAAAGTGGCTGCAGGGGCGGAAAATGACGAAATGAAGGATGCATCATGCCACATCGGACCGCGTGTGACAGAAAAAAGCCCAAGACGGTGCGTGGGCCGAGGGGAAGGGGGCTCGGTCGGCCTATCGTGGGCGTTTCCGTCGTCGCACCGCAGGCCAAGGGGTCACGTTTGGGACAGAAACAAAAGCAAGCCTGGAGCTTTGTGCTCTTTTTGAACCGGAGGCGTAGACGAGGGAGGGACAAGGCGGCGCGTGTAGGGGACGATGGAGGAAACAAGCGTATTGTGTATTGGGACGCAAGCAACCTCCCTCCCCCTCTGCCCTCTGTGTATACGACGCACACTATCACGCCGGGGACTGTTCCTCACATGCCCACATCTGCGTGTCCCCTTCCCTTCATCTGCTTCAAGTGCTTACCATCTGATGATTTGATTCGACAAGGCAATGTTTATCCCGACCTTCTCCCCTCAGTGGCGGCACCCTCCCCGACGGGGTCTCGCTGTCCACCACGTCAGCGCGGGCGGAGGAATCACCTTTGTTTTTCTCCCTTGGCTTTTTCTTTCTCACGCTCGCCCATCTTCTGTGTCGCAAAAGCCGTCTCACTCGTAGCCCGTCTGGCCTTTTGCGACGGGCGGATGATTGGCTGCCGTGTCGCGGCGGAGACGCCACTCGGGCAAGATGGCAGAAGAGCGTCACGAAAAGAGCCTCGAATGGGCGGAGAGACTGAACCACGGGGCGTGACAGCATATGGCTTACCATTTCCCCACCAACCAATGCGGTCATGTCACGTCGTATCCGGAATCTAGCAGCGGAACACTATGCATGTAGGGCTATTCGTGTCTGGGAAACTACCTCGGGTCTCAGCCAGGCAACTATGGTCCCCCAGTTCCGGAGCCCCTCTCTCCTCGAGACCCGACAGCCAGGAGACTGGCGATGGTGTCCACGGCACACTTGTCGATACCCGTCCACTGGGCGCCCAGGAGCCTCTCCGCCCTGGAACTGTCCAGCCGCGGCATGGAAACCGGGTAGTCACCGCCTCGTACATGCGCAGAGGGGATCAACCCGTGCAGCTGCGGAAAGGCCCCCCGCGCGGCCTCGGCAATCTCGCGGTTGCAGAACTTGCCGCCCGAGCAGAGGAAGCGCTGCCCGCCCGCGCCGGCCGTCTCCATGGCCGCCACGTGCGCAACGGCAAGGTCCCGCACGTCGACGAAGAAGTTGACGCCGAGCGAGGCCGGGATCCCATCCCTCCACTTGCCCTGCACCAGGTCCACGAAGCGCTGGTTCGACGTGTTGACGCTGGCGAGGGCGTCGAGCTTGTGCGCGACGGGGCCGAAGACGAGCGGCGGGCAGAGCGTCGTCACGTCGAACCGCGGTCGGGCCTCGTCGACAAACTTCCAGGCCGTCTGCTCGGCAATCGTCTTGGAGGCCCGGTAGGCGGCCGCCTTGTCGCCGTGGAGGCCTTCCTCGTAGGTGGTGGGGTTCCAGTCCGCCTCGTCAAAGACCTTGGCGGCGTCGCCGATGGTGTCGGGCGACATCATGGAGACGAAGGAGCTGGTGATGACGATGCGCCTGACGCGCGGGGCAAAGACGTGCATGGATTCGAGCATGGAGCGGGTGCCCTTGATGGCCGGGTCGAGCAGCTCCGTCTTGGCATCTGTCCAGTTGAAGTGGAAGGGCGAGGCGGCTGGTTGAGTTGAATTTGTGTTTTAGTACTTGTGAGCCATGGGTAGACGTGATGGGAATGGGGTGAAACAGGGAGACTTTCGACTTTTTCTTCCTTCTTCTTCTTCTTCTTCTTCTTCTTCTTCTTCTTCTCATCTTCTTCTTTCCTGCTGTGTATCCGTGTCTCTGCTCCATCACTTACTGTGAAGCACGTACTCCAGGTCAGGAGTCTTGGCCACCTCGTCAAAGGCGCCATCCACGGCAATATCGGGAATCACCACAACCCGTAGTCTAGCACCGGGGCACGCGCCCCTGATGCCCTCGGCTTTTTCTTCTGTCCGCACCGTGGTGATGACGTCGTAGCCCCTCTGGAGCAGAATCCCAAGGACGTGCGCTATGAGTTTTATCCGTCAGTAGCGAAGAACTGAACCACTGCTTTTTTCCCTTTCCCCCTTTTGTACACGGGACGGGACTTACCCGCAACGAAGCCTGATCCGCCTGCACGCAGCTCAAAACTTGTTAGTCCTTGCATGCGAATGGGTTTCTAGACGCCGCACACACGAACCGCTAAGTAGAACTCGGGCCATGCTGTTGTTTGGTATCTTGTTTTTTGGAAGATGCTTTTTTGCTTGCAGACTATGCTTGTGCTGCTCGCAGACTAGCTCGCGGTACGTCTCGGCGAGATGGCAGCTTGTCTAATAGCTTATAGTCCTGTGATGCGGAGCAGGAATAAGCAGAAGGGGATGTGAAAGACAAAAGGAGAGGGGTACCTAGTCCTCAGAAAGGGTCAGACATCATCTGCTGACTTCAGTTTGAGGTGCCACAAAACGGCTCACGTCCCCCATTTGCTCATGCTTTTGTCTTTGTCTTCTTCTCCTTCTTCGCTCGTGCATTTTTCAGGTTCGCCGTCGAGCCATGTCCCGCGACTTTCGACTTTCATGCTCACTCAAACAGGGCATCAGATTCCAGAAAGGATTGAATTCGAAAAGTACATGCGTTCCGCACACTGGACTCCAATGTCGATAAGAATGTATAAATACATGTATGTGCACGCATGTATCCAACACTTCCTGCCGGCAGGCTCTAAATCAAGATTCTAGTACCAAAATAGACAGAAGACGAAAACAACGACAAATCCAAATCAATCAACAACGCAGCAGCAGCAGCAGCGGCACACTCCCCACCTACATCAGACGCAAGCCACTGTCAATCTGAGGCACCACGTTCCTCGACGACCACGCCTCCCAGTCCCGGCACGTCTGCGCCATGACGCCCGGAATCTCCCGCCTCCGCGTCAGCTTAAGCGGCTGCTCCATGATGTTGACGAGCAACCCCGCGCTCGCATGCCAGGCCACGTGGCAGTGGAAGGGCCAGATCCCGGGGTTGTCCGTCTCAAACTGCATGACGAGGTGCCCGTTCGGCGGGAGTATGTGCGTGTCCCGGCGGAGCGGGTTCCGCGCATTCGTCACCTTGCCGTCCCAGGGCCCGAAACCCGAGGCGAGAACCTGCCAGTCGTGGCCGTGCATGTGCATCGGGTGCGCAAACGTGAGGTTGTGCAGGCCCGGGTTGGCGGGATCAAACTTGTGGTTCTCCCAGATGACGCGCACCACGCGGCTCCGGCCCGTGCTGATGACGTTCCACTGCGGGTCGTAGGGGTAGCTAAAGTTGCCCTCGTTGGCGAGCTTGATGACGGGGTGGTTGTAGTTGATGCGGAAGGTCTGGTTGTTGATGAGGTACTCCTCGTTGCCCGTCGCGTTGACCGAGTCCACGATCTGGAGGCGGAGCACCTTGTCGGGGGTCCGCGCCGGGGAGGCGTGCAGCGGCACGGTCGAGCCGAGCGGCTCGTTGGCGCACCCGAGGCGGTCCTCGGAGAAGACCTGGGCCTTGCTGTCGGGCGTCTTGTTGGCGTCGGCGTCGGCGTCCGAGTAGTAGAGGGCTGCGAGGCCGCGCGGCTGCCGCGCGAGCGCGCAGATGGTCGAGAGGTTGGCGCGCGCGAAGTAGGCGCGCGAGGTGTCCTTCTTGGCCGTCTTGCCGCGGACGATGACCTCGGAGCGTTGGCCGACCTGTTTCCCCCCCCCCAAGGAGGGTGAGCATGAGCAAATATACATGGGGACACGAGCGACGGACTGCGCTGCGCGGTGGACGCAAAACATACCCCTAGCGTGATGTAATTCGTCCTGTACGGCTTAATCGGCACAAAGTCCATCGAGATCACCTCGAGCTCGTGCTCGTCCACGCTGAAATACTGCAGACCTGCGGAGCCGCCGTTGATGATGCGCAGGAGGTGCTTCTTGCCCGGCGTCAGCTTGAACTTGGACAGGCCGGCGTTGCTCACGCAGGGCGTCCCGTCCGTGACGCGCGAGCAGTCGTAGTTCATCTTGCCGTTGATGAGGTTGTTGTCGGAGAAGGCGGGCCTGCGGTTGACGCCCGTTACGCCCATGACGCCCTCGACGAGGGTCTCGTACTGGGTATGAAAATCTGAGAGTCGCCGTATCAGCACAAAAAACCTTTCCCTTTCGCCCTTTTTTTTTTCGAGTCTTTTTCTTTTCGGCCATGGTACGTACGATCGCTCAACAGGACGGGCCCCAGGTCGACATCATAGCGCTGCGACTTGGGCCCGTGGAAAACCATGGGGCCAAAGGCCCCGGCCGAGATTTGCGCACTGTAGTGGGAGTGGTAGAAGGTGGTGCCGACGTGGTCGGCCTGGAACCTGTAGGTGAAGTTTGAGCCGGGCGCAATGGGGCATTGCGAGACTGTGGTTTACCATGGTGTTAGCTGTTTGGTATCCGCCATGGACGAAACAAGGAAAGATTTTTTTTTAAATCTGGGCATTCAAGGAAAGGATACGAAGACAAAGGAAAAAAAAGAAGAAGGGAAAGAGAAAAGAGAAGGAAAAAAAAAAAAAGCGTACCCCCCGGAACGCCATCATACCACGGCGTCTCCCGCTGAAGAAGCCCATGCCAGTGAATGGCCGTGCCGTCGGCCGGCCCCTGAATCGAGTTCGTAACCGTCACCTCGATCCAGTCTCCCCAGTTGGCCTCAATCAACGGGCCCGGAAACTGGTTATTGATGGTAATCATGGACTTTTGGTACCCGTCGGGCGAGAGGAGGCTCCTCGTCACGTCAAAGTGGTACTTTCTCGTGACGCCCGTGTTGGGCGTCGGCTGGTACACGGTGTTGCCCTCATAGTCACTCGGCGCCGGGACCCTCTTGACAAGCTAGATGGGTACCGAAACAAAGAGGACAGACTCTTGTCAGTTGTCATGCAAAAGGTCATGCTCAAAAAGGTCTTTTTCTTATTCGGTTTTTTTTTTTTTTTTTTTTTTTTTTGGTAAAGAGAAGAAAATAGAAAAAAAAAAAAAAAAAAAAGGTTTCACCTACATCTGCACCCGGCACCGGCGGCGCCGCATCACCCAAACCCTGCCACGAGGTCCATTTCCTAAAAGAGAGAAAAATAAGCATCATTTCCACATGCCAAGGCCCCCGCCTTTCCCCGCGCGGTTATTTCATCTACCCCCCCCCCTCTCTCGCCGCCATCATTCCGTCTGCACGGAAAAGGCGGAAGATGGTGCATCAAGACAGACACACACACACGCAGGGACAAGAAAGGATTCCAGATGCAGGCCTTCACCGTACCCATTCGTCTGCTCAGGAGTGAGACCTCCAAAGAGCGGCAACGCACCCGAAACCAACTTGGCAACGAATGACGACGTCATGGCGCGCGCCTGCAGCTTGCGGCAGGGAGGCGAAATGTGCAACTCGAAGGATAAAGTAAAGAATGATGTCTTTTGGAAATCAAATGGGGGGTGGCGACCACCCGTAACGGAATACTTGGAAATAAGACGGGACGTGAGACTTTGAAGCTTTGTCTATTAAAGAAGAAATCGTTAGGGAACTCCCTACGGAATCTTTATATACAGATTTTTTTTCTTCCCTTCCTTCTTTTTTTCACTGCCCTACCCAATCTCATCTCATCATCCGGCTAAACGACAGAGAGCCTTCAGCTCGGCGCCGGGCCTATTTCCCTCGCATACATGGCGGCCGTCTTCGGCGACATGGGAAAGCCTTGTCTGCTCGTGAGCGTTCACCTCGAGGAGCCAAAAGGCGAGGATGCTGGTCGAGGAGTATAGGGAACAGGCGCCCTGACATGGGGCAGGGTGGGGTAGGAGGGGGAAGGGAGAGAGAGAGAGATGGACGACAGAGAACGAAAGAGGGCGTTCGTTGCTATTTCTGGTGTTGAGGCTGACGATTTTTGCCAGTTACGGCTGACGACATATCAATGCCCGTGGCTGGCGGGCTGCCACAAGCCTGCTGATGATGACTACGACGGTCCCATGGCTGACATGATATCGTTGAGGCTGACGGATAATCGTACATGTATTTCCTAGCGGGGCTGACGAGGCGCCGGCAACGAGGTAAGATGGCAGAAAGGATAGGGCACAAGGCGTAGCCATGTGGTGGGCTGTATTCCACGCTCGCTCCATGCCCTTTCCACGCCCCATCGTAAGGCTTCTTGTCGGACATTTTCCCTGGCGGGAGCGGTCCGCCCGTGCGGTCACGGCCGGGGGCATCCCAATCAGGCAACCAGCTAGCTCGTGGGTCCGGGGGCATCCCAATCAGGCAACCAGCGAGCTCGTGGGTCCGGGGGCATCCCAATCAGGCAACCAGCCAGCTCGTGGGTCCGGGGGCATCCCAATCAGGCAACCAACCAGCTCGTGGGTCCAGGTCTGGTCCCACATGGGGAGGTGTGTCTGGCGGACAGGCACCTAACTGTTTTCAGCCAGCCACCCCGACAACGAGCCAGGCGGAGCTCCGGCTGATTGGCCCCTCGCATCAGCCCCTGAGATGGCCCGACCTGCCAAGCGCGCAGGGCGGAAAACCCGCTGATTGGCTCCCCTCGGCGGCGCGCTCAAGAACGACAAGCTTTCATCTGTCAAGACGTCAAAACGCTTGGACTGCGAGCCGCCTCAGGAACCGATTTGTAAGCCTACCCGCGCGCTCGCGAGCACGAGCCCTTTCTACATGCATGGGACGAGAAGAAACAGACTCGCAATCTGCTTTGAAATGAAATTTTTTTCCAAAAAAGAACTTTGTTGAGCAGAATACAACGTTTTTGCTTTCAAATCCATCTCCCCTCCCCACCAGTGAACCATGGAAACCTTGTCGAGAACGTTCCCCCCAACATCACAAATAAATACACAAATAAAAAACCTCCCCTCCCTCCCCCGTCACTCATCCCCCCCCAATCGAGCAAATGGCCTCCGCCGTCCTCACCTTCACCACCAACACCCTAACCTCCCTCTTTCACCTTCTCACCCTCTCTGCCTTTCGGCCTCTGCCCTCCCCTTCCTCCTCCTCCTCCTCCTCCTCCTCCTCACCACCCGATAGCGGCGCCTCTGCAGCTCAAACGGACGACATGGCGCAGAAAACAACCAACATCGTCATCGTGGGCGGCTCCTTCTCCGCCATCGGCACCGCCCACCGCATCTTCCAAAAGGCCGCCAAGACGCACAACCTGCCGCCCTTCAAGGTGACGCTCGTGTCGCGCGACTCCCACTTCTACTGGAACCTGGCCGCCACGCGCGCCACCGTGCAGGGCAAGATCGCCGACGAGGACCTCTTCCGCTCCATCCCGGAGGGGTTCGCGCAGCACGGCGACCGGTTCGAGTTTGTGCTGGGGTCGGCGGTGGGCGTCGAGGCGGCGGGCAAGACGCTGCGCGTGCTTCTGCCCGCGGGCGCCGCGGGGACCACCAGCGAGAGGAACATCAGCTACGACGTGCTCGTCCTGGCGACGGGGACGCACACCAAGGTCGACTCGCCGTACAAGTCGAGGGGGTCGACCGAGGACACGAGGGAGGCGCTCCACGAGCTGCAGGCGAGGGTCAAGGCCGCGGGGACGATTGTCGTCGCGGGCGCGGGACCGACCGGCGTGGAGCTGGCGGGGGAGTTGGGCGATGGGTATGGTGCGTCCAAGAAGATAATCCTGGTGAGTGTTTTCTTTTCCCCCAAGATGGTTCCCATGACCACGCTTCTTTCTTTCTCTTTTTTATTCTTTCTTTCTCTTTCTTATTCTTTCTTTCTTTTTTTTATCTTTCTTCTTCTTTCTTTTTCTTTTCTTTCCTTTCTTTTTCTTTTTCTCTCTTTCTCCTTCTTTTTTTTCCTTTTTCTCTTTCTTTCTTTCTTCCCCCCCCCTTTCCACACATATCCATGACGGCTGACAGCCCGCCGCCGCCGCCGCCCAGCTCACCGGCAGCGCAACCATCCTCCACGGCCTCCCCCCCCGCATGGCCACCAACGCCACCAAATACCTGCGCATCCTCGGCGTCGACCTCCGCCTCAAGGCCGAGGTCGAGACCACGCGCGCCCTCCCCGACGGCAAGACCGAAATCGTCTTCGCCTCGGGCGACACCCTCGCCACAGACGTCTACATCCCCACGTACGGCGTCGTCCCCAACTCGTCGTACCTGCCCGAGACGGCCCTCGACGACCGCGGCTTCGTCAAGGTCGACGAGTGCCTCGCCGTGCGGGGCTTCAAGGACGTCTACGCCATTGGCGAGGTCTCGGACTGCGAGGTCATGAACTTTTTGTCGCTCGAGGCCCAGAGCAAGCACATGGCTGGTAATGCTGTGTTGATTGTGTCGGGCAAGGAGCCTGTTGCGTACAAGAAGAACTCTGTCAGTACGTATCGACTCCCCCTCATTTTTTTCCCTTTTTCTTTTTTTTATCTCTTGTATTCTTTTTTTTTTTTTTTTTATCTTTTTCTTTTTACTTCTTCTTTTTTTTTCTATTTTTTCTCTTTTCTCTTTCTCTTTTCTTTTTCTCTTTTTTTCTCTTTCTCTTTCTCTCTCTCTTCTCTTTTCTTTCTTTTTCTCTCTCTCTTCCCTCTCTCTCTCCTCTCTCTCTCTCTCTCTCTCTCTCTC
>AFQZ01000406.1:0-40809 GCA_000222935.2 Aciculosporium take MAFF-241224
CACTATAAAGCTTAACAAGTATAATATTAAGCTATATAAAGTAAAAGTATATAATATCTATTCCCTAGCTTATAAAAAGGAGTAGTAAATACCTTTATAATACTTTACTAATACTTAAGTAAAGGGCTAGAGTATATTTATAAGGGACTTTAACTAATACTACCCTTTATAAAACAGATTTAGCTAAACCTCTTAAGGGCATAATAAGATATTAGAATTTATAATAAGGTAGTAACTTAGCCTAGCTATACTATTTAGAGAAGTAATAAGAAGAGAATATAGTAGTAGGGATAATACTATTAATTATATATAAACTACTTATAACGTTAGTATTAAATTTATTAGGCTAGTAGAAATCACTAGATCTAACCATATACCTTAGCTTATTAGTATTAAAATAAATAAGGAATTAAATAATAGCTTAGGGTTAGTTTAGGGTTAGAGAATAGTAAATCAGAATCTTATTATAGTAAAGGCTTTAAATAAACTTAAAAAGAAGGGATTAAAGCTCTTGCTATATAACTAGCAGGAAATTAATAACTATATATAATAGCTTACCTAATAGCTTACAGAGATAGCTAATATAATAGCACTTAAATAACCTTAAGAGCATAATAAACTATAGCCTTAGTAAAATAAAAGGGTAAAAAATATAATAGTAGAGATAAGATATACTAATAAGCAGTAATAGTAATAATAAATATAGGAATTATAGCAGGCCTTAATAAAAGTAATAAAAAAACAGGATTATATTATCTTAAAGGAAAGGAAAAGTAGTTAATAATAAGTAGTTAGTAAGTTATTTAGGTTAAAAGGAAGCCTTTAAACCCTAGAGCACTAGGCCTAGCTATAAAGTAGACTTTCTCTTAAGATATAACAGGTCCTACTACTAACTTAGCTAAGGGATAATAGTAGGGAGGAGATAATAGAGGTTATATATAAGGGTAAGGCAAAGGCATTTATAAAGAGGATTTTTCCTTTATCTGCGGCTAGGGCTTCAGGTTTAGAGATAGAGGTAGAGATAAGATACTATAGTAATAATTAGATAGTTTCTATGTTTATAAAAAAGGAAATTAAAAAAGTTATAAAGAATATAGTAAATTAAAAAGCCTTAAGGCTAGATAAGCTACTAATAGGTTTCCTTAAGCTATATAAAGTAGCCCTAGTATTATGTTTAATATGCCTTATAAATACATACTATGGTTTAGGATACTATCTAGCTTCCTTCTGGCAAGTAAAGGTAGTAATTCTATATAAACCTAGGAAAACCACTAAGAAGTTAGGTAAACCAGGGGGATAGAGGCTAATATTACTATTAAATATACTAAGAAAAGTAATTAAGGGAGCTATTATAAGGAGAATTACTACTATAGTAAAGGAAGGCTATATACTACTAAATATATAAATAGGCAATAGGGCTGGCAGGTTAATAGAGATAGTACTAAACATACTAAAAGATGTTATAAAGATAGTATAGCATTACTAGGGAATAGCATTATTATTATAGCTAGATATTACTAGAGTATTTAATACTATTAGCTATAAATGGCTAATCTGCACTATAAAGGAGTTAGGACTGCTAGGGTAAATAGCCAGATAGGCACAGGGCTTTATATTAAAAAGAAGAGTATAACTAGCATTATTATTCATGTAAGCTAGGTAGCTAGAGCCACTATCTAGTTCATCGACTAACTTCTTCATATAGGAAAAACCCTAAAATAGGGGAGAAAACCTATATTTTTCTATATAGCTCCTGCTAAGCCTTTAATATAAAGTCTTTATTATTTTTAACTATTAGTATAAGATATCTGCCAGTTCCTCTAGAACTACAGATAATAACAGAAGTATGGTTATGCTTTATATAAAAGGTTAGTATATTAGTAAAAACCCCCTATAAGCACCTCCCCTCCTAATCCAGCTCTTCCTTCTTTATTTTATTATTTTTATTACCTTTAGTCCCTTTCTTAACCTTATTATTATATATCTACTATACCTTATAAAGCTTCTTAGCTAGCTTATACTACTAAAGTTACCTAGTTAAGAACACTTACTTTATAATATTTAGTGCTAGCTTTTTGTTATTAAACGCTGCCCTAAGCTCTTATAGGTCTCTTATTATAGGCACTACTAGGATTAGCCTCGATGGTTATATTCTAGTCAGGAAAGGATAAAGTAGTAAATATCCTTATCTCCCCCTTAGTATTAATATATTAGTAATATTACCTTAGGCACCTGCCTGTTATAAAGGAAGGTATTTAGCCCTATTTTCTCTGTTTAAAGCTATATTAAGGCTATAGATTTATGCTTTAGCAGGCTATTATAAAGCCTTACTATCTTTTTTATACTTTTAAAGTTAGGTTCCTTATCTGTTACTATTACTTTTACCTATTTTCTTCTTACTTAAGCCTTATGCCTTTGCTATATTTACTATTTTTCCTACTCTCTTTCTAATTCCTGTCTAGCTAAAAGGCTATTAGGGAGGGGGGGGGGTCATTAGGAAACGCCTTATAGTGATTATTTTAGCAGCTTTTTCCTTAGTATTATAGCTATAAAGCTATTAAATTATATGCCTACTATATCTTCTTGCCTATACTACTATTCTTAAGTCTTTAGTAAAATTATTACTTAATATAATTAAGGTATAAATCTACTAGTAGTACTGCTGCTTTTATCTTTAAGAGTATTACTAGCATTGCCTTATACGCCCCTATAACCTGTTTTAAGCATTTATTCTATTCCCTTATAAATACCTTTACTACCCCTTATACTACCCTTTCTGACTTACTATAGGTATAGTAAATCCTAGCTTTATAGGCTATTATGCTTTTTATTACCTATATATAAAGGTATCTTATATACTTTAGTTATTATCCCTATGTAAACACAGCTAGCACTGTAAGTACTAACTTCTGCTATAACAATTTAGCATTCACCTTCTCTATATAGGTTAACCAACAAAGCTTCTGGTAAATCTAAACCCCTAGAAATTGCACTAATTGTGTTAGTTATATTATTATTCGTCTAAGTCGGATTGTTATTATAATTACCTATCTCTTTCTTATAAAGTGTATTAGCTTGCTCTTCCCTAGGTTAAACCTTAGCCTATATTCTTTTAATTACTTCTTATATATTCTCTAGGCTTTTTTTAGTTATACTTTAGTCTCTTTTACTATTTTTTTATATATTATAATATTTATATTATTTAAGAACCCTAATATTAATATTGATTTTACTGCTGCTAGTCTTTAATATAGTAGTATAATATAAAGCAAAAAGAGAATAGGAGATGCTAGTAACCCTTGCAGAACCCCTGCTATAACTTAGATTTCCTTAGTAATATACCTATTAAATGCTAATTATACTCTTTTTTTTAATGTAAAGCCCTGTGCCTATCTAGCTATCTACCCTAGCAATCCTAACTCCTTTATAGTATAAATTAGTCGTTTATAGCTAATAGTATTAAACGCCCTAGTAATATCTAGCTATAATAATAATACTATCCTCTAGTAATACTATGCCATTTTTATAACCTCTTTTAGCATATTTAGTACTATCTCTATTAACCTGCTAGCCCTATTACTTATTTATATATTTAGTAGTATATAGCCTTTCTTTATTATAGTAGTAATTCTCCTTATAATAGCTCTTTTAATTACTTTTCCTAGTATATTTAATAGTAATATTAGCCTTTACCCCCCTAGTCTGCTTAACTCCTTAGGGGTTTTCCTAGGTTTATATAAAACTACTACTTTTACTTACTAGAAGGAGGCTAGATAGTATTCTAAACCATAGTATATATTTATAAGGCATATTAAATATAATATTAGGGCTGTTTTATATAGCTTAAGGAAACCTGTTAGTAGCTTATCTAGCCCTAGGGCTTTTTAACTTACTATATTCTTTATAACTTCTTTAATTTCTTTTTTTATAAATATAGGAACCACCTAATTATTACTATAGTATCTTATTTCTGCCTTTATTTCTAGACCTAGAGCCCTAGCTATAAATAAAGGAAAAAACCTCCTTATAAATACCTTTACCTTATCCTTATATATAACCTTTACTATCTCCTTCCTACTGTTATTCCTTAGCTAAGTTAGTAGTAGGACTTATTATATCTTAGGAGAAAGTTCACTTTATAGCTAGGCCTAGTACTCTAGGGTCTAGAGGCTCTTTTTTAACCTAAATAACTTACTAACTACTTATTACTAGCTACTTTTCTTTTTCTTTAAGATAATATAATTTTGTTTTTCTATTACTTTTATTAAGGCCTGCTATAATTTCTATATCTATTGTTACTACTACTGCTTATTAGCATATCTTGCCTTTATTATTATATCTTTTACCCTTTTATTTTACTAAGGCTGTGGTTTATTATGCTCTTAAGGTTATGTCGGAATCGCTCGTATGGATAATGGAAGGGATACGCAGCATTGACCAGGAATTGTGGGTCGCACACAGAATGCACGCACCCTAATTGGCTGGATTACAGGTCATGTGACCTGAGGGCTGTAACGTGGCCGCAACACTACACCTCTGTATTATAGCCTGCTTCTTCCCCTCTTAGAGACATAGATGAATTAAATATTAAACCCCCTCCCCTACATTTGTACTATAGCATACTTATAACCTAAGCGTTACTAACACTAATTAGTGGTTGCTAATAACTATAGATTTACTAGGTTATACCTAGAAGAGACTTGTCTAAATGCTTTTACTTATATAACTACAAGAAATTCCGATGTTATGTTAACTAAAGGATTATTTCTTTAATTATTAACTGTTAAATCATCTATAATTATAAGAAGACTTATTTCTTATGGATCTTCTCCCTTATTGTCAACTGTTACTTGTTAATAATTAAAACCAGATCTTTACTGTTATTCACAGAGAATCAACCAACGCTAACCGCTTTAATTAGTACTAAACACAAAGCCTAAAACACTAAAATATCTTTAAGCTAAGGAAAAATAGATGATTTCAATAAACAGCTCTAAAAGGATGTCTATAGAAGAGAACTTCTAAAGAGCACCCTACCCTAAAAACTTTATAAGCACTATTTAATTCTATTCTTTAATTAGACTAAGTTAGTTAATAACATTAATGTCAATACAGCTACTAAACAACAGATTAATGACCGTATTATATATACGATTAACTACTACATTCTTAATAAAGAAAAAGGGCGTAATCTCCTTATTAACTTCTAGCAAGATTATAAAAATTAGATAAAGGATACTTTTAATAAAATCAACAACAACCTTAAGTATACCCTTTGTAATTACCTTAATAACAATAATATTAAAACAGCCAAAGGATCGAGATCGAACGTCTCTAAAGATCTTGTTAATATCTTAAACATTAATCCTAACATAAAATACAAACCTTTACCAGAAAAAGCAACTAGGAAAGGAAAAGAAACTTAACAACTAGAATTTTCTAATAACAAGGATTCTGATAATATTAAAGATTTTCATTCAACTAAAGACCCTTAACCAGAACTACAAACCCTAACCAGAACACTTTCTAATAGCAATCGAAAAGCCCTTAATACTCTTAAGAGACTTTACTAGAAAAAAGAATAATATTCTAGAGAAGTGTATAACTTTATTAATAAGAAGTTACTATATTTGAAAGAGAAATGTTCTTAAGCAGGAGTTTCCCCCTTACTTTACCTAAAAGCCTTCCCTATTATGCTTTAAGGTAAAGCCTATATATACTTCCTTAAATACTTTAAAGCAAAGACAATCCTATTTAAGGAGATGACTTAGAATATTAGGAATCACTTTAAAACACCTAAGAATAAGAGCTTCTACAAAACATAATTTACTAATCTACGCCTTCACTATATCATTATAAAACATCCAATAAAGAACAAGTTAAAATGCTTAGAAATCCTTCTTAACCGACTTACAAAGATATTCAATAGCCTTTATAACCCTCTTAAGTAAGATATAATTCTTCTTTATTAAGTACAACAAGCAATAGAAAACGACAACAATTTCTATAATGCTAAATTTAGGAATGTGCCAACCTTTAAAGGATTTGTTAGTAATCTTCGAAATTACCTCTTAGCAATAGATATACTACCAACCTCTATGAGTTAGTTACTAACAACTACTAATAATAATCCGAATGCCCTTATCGCCTAGTCTACAGACTAAAACACTAATATAGCAATGTTCACAGACCGACGCTATTTACAAGCTATATATTATAAAAAACCTTAAGCCAGAGCAAGCTTAAAGAAATACTTTATATGCTATAAAGAAAGATGCTAGTTAACTAACCATCCTGCCTCTAAGCAGAAGAAAGCAAAAGCAACTTAGTAGAATAACAGAAAATACTAAAAACCACCCTCTAAACGCTAATACTATGCATTCCTATAGGCCTATGAAGGCGAAATAGCCCAACTTACTGCTACTGATGATAGCAGTGAGGATGAATACGAAAAAGCCGCTTAGAATACCGCTTTCCTTATTACTAATGAAAAAGAGGAACCAGATAATAAAGAGGCTTGTAATACTCTCTCCTTTATAGTATTCTTTACGTAAGCACTAAATACCCCACTCTTTTCCTAATTAACCGTGAACTTCTTGTAGGATAATGCTTTTAAACATGCCTTATTTCTTAAAGACCCCTATAACTATAATACTAATGAACAACCTTAATAATACGTGTATCTTATGGATACGAGATATATAGTGGATACATTTTATGGTATACTCCTAGATACAGGAGCATTAGGAATTTCAACTGCTGGCCAAGGCTAAGTTAATGCTTTAATAAAAATCATAAAAAACCTTATAATTAAGCATTCTTCTAACCAAAGAACTATTACCTTTAGAGCCGGTACTATAACTTTAACTAGTATTTTAAAGCTTCTAACGATTTTTAGCACAATACCTTTCTATGTGCTTAATAGTGCCATACTGTTTTTATATTCTATTATAAACATGGATAAAATAGGTGTCAAACTTAACAATCTTAAGAATCTTCTAATCTAAGGAGATAAGAAGGTACCCATTATTAGAAAATAAGGACATCCTTAGTAGACAGCTAGTTTTTAAGAACCTGCTATCTTTATGCTTTCTAAAACCGAAATCCGTTAACTTTATTGCTAATTTAGTCATCTGTCGATTAACCGATTAAATAACCTTCTTGCCAGGGCTGGTAAAGAATTTAATAAGGCTAATATAGGGAAAATCACATATGCTTGCCATTAATGCCAGATGAACACAAAAGCTCTGAGTAGATTTAAATTCACTTTTAAAGACAATATTGAATTTAACTACAAGGTCCTTATTAATATTATGCAAATTAATAAGAAGCCGGTCCTATACATTATAGATTTAGTAATATTATTTTAAGCTGCCTGCTTTCTTAGACCCTAATAACAGAAAGCTTAAGATATCTAGAATGCCCTTAAAAAGTGCTGGATTAACACATATTATTATTCATGTACACTAGGTAGCTAGAGCCACTAACTAGTTCATCAACTAACTTCTTAATATAGGAAAAACCCTAAGATAAGGGAGAAAACCCATATTTTTCTATATAGCTCCTGCTAAGCCTCTAATATAGAGTCTTTATTGTTTCTAACCATTAGTATAAGATATCTGCTAGTTCCCCTGGAACTGCAGACAATAACAGAAATATGGTCGTGCTTTATATAAAAGGTTAGTATATTAGTAAAAACCCCTTATAAGCACCTCCCCTTTTAATCCAGCTCTTCTTCCTTTATTTTATTATTTTTGTTACCTTTAGTCCTATTCTTAGCCTTAATGTTACAAATCTGCTATACCTTGTAAAGCTCCTCTGCCAACCTATACTACTAAAGTCGCCTAGTTAAGAGCACCCACTTTATAATATTTAGTACCAGCTTCTTATTATTAAGCGCTACTCTAAGTTCCTGCGGGTCTCTTATTATTAGCACTACTAGGATTAGCCTTAGATAGTTATATTCTAGGCATAACAGGATAAGGTAGTAAATATCCTTATCTCCTCCCTAGAATTAACATATTAGTAATATTACCTTAGGTACCTATTTATTATAAAGAAAGGCATTTAGCCCTATTTTTTCCGTTTAAAGCTGCACTAAGGCCGCAGATTTATGCTTTAGCAGGCTATTATAGAGCCTTGCTATCTTTTTTATACTCTTAAAGTTAGGTTCCTTATTTATTACTATTGCTTTTGCTTGTCCTCTTCTTACTTAAGCCTTATACCTCTACCATATCCACCGTTTTTCCCACTCCCTCTCTAATTCCTATCTAGCTATAAGGCTGCTAGGGAGGGGAGGGGGGGCATTAAGAAACGCCTTATAGTAATTATATTAGCAGCCCCTTCCTTAGCGTCATAGCTGTAATACTATTAAATTACAGGCCTTCCGTATCTTCTTGCCTATACTACTATCCTTAAGTCTTTAGTAGAATTGTTATTTAATATAATTAAGGTACAGATCCACTAGCAGCACTGCTGCTTCTGTCTCTAAAAGTGTTACTAGCATTGCCTTATACGCCCCTATAACCCGCCTTAAGCATTTATTCTGTTCCCTTATAAATGCCTTTACTACCCCCTGTACTACCCCTTCTAGCTTACTACAGGTGTAGTATATCCTAGCTTTATAAGCTATTATGCTTTTTATTACCTGTGTATAAAGAGATCTTGCATACTTTAGTCGGCATCCCTACGTAAATACAGCCAGCGCTATAAGTACTAACTTCTGCTATAACAATTTAGCATTTACCTTCTTTATATAGGTTAACTAATAAAGCTTCTAGTAAATCCAAACCCCTAGGAATCGCGCTGATTATATCGGTTATATTGTTACTCTTTCAAGTTAAATTGTTATTATAATCGCCTGCCTCTTCCTTATAAAGTATATTAGCTTGCTCTTCCCTAGGTTAAACCTTAGCTTGTACTCCTTTAACCACTTCTTATATATTCTCTAGGCTCTTTCTAGTTATACTTTTATCTCCTCTGCTGTTTTTCTATATACTATAATATTTATATTATCTAAGAACCCTAATATTAACGTTAATTCCGCTGCTGCTAGTCTTTAATATAGTGGCATAATATAAAGCAGGAAGAGGATAGGAAACGCTAGTAACCCTTGCAAAACCCCTGCAGTAACTTGGATTTCTTTAGTAATACGTCCGTTAAATGCTAATTATACTCTCCTTTCTAACGTAAAGCCCTGTGCCTATCTAGCCATTCACCCTAGCAGTCCTAACTCCTTTATAGTATAGATTAATTATTTATAGCTAATAGTGTTAAACGCCCTAGTAATATCCAGCTATAGTAATAATACTATTCCCTAGTAATGCTACATTATTCTTATAACCTCTTTTAGCATATTTAGTACTATCTCTATTAATCTGCCAGCCCTATTGCCTATTTACATATCTAGTAGTATATAGCCTTCCTTTGCTATAATAGTAATCCTCCTTATAATAGCTCCCTTAATCACTTTTCTTATTATGTTTAATAGTAATATTAGCCTCTATCCCCCTAGTCTACCTAACTCCTTAAGGGTCTTCCTAGGTTTACATAGAACTACTACCTTTGCTTGCTAAAAGGTAGCCGGATAGTGTCCTAAACCACAGTATATATTAGCTAAACATATTAAACATAATATTAGGGCTACTCTGTATAGCTTAAGGAAACCTATTAGCAGCTTGTCCGGCCCTAGGGCTTTCTAACTTACTGTATTCTTTATAACTTCTTTAATTTCCTCCTTTATAAACACAAAAGCCACCTGATTATTACTATAGTATCTTATCTCCGCCTTTATCTCTAGACCTAAAGCCCTAGCTGCAGATAAAGAAAAGAACCTCTCTGCAAATACCTTTGCCTTGCCCTTATATATAACCTCTACTGTCTCCTCCCTGCTGTTATCTCCTAGCTAAGTTAGTAGTAGGACTTATTATATCTTAGGAGGAAGTCTACTTTATAGCCAGGCCTAGCACTCTAGGGTCTAGAGGCTCCCTTTAGACCTAGATAACTTACTAACTGCCTATTACTAACTACTTCTCTTTTTCTCTAAGATTATACAATCCTGTTTTCCTATAGCTTCTTTTAAGGCCTGCTATAATTCCTATGTTTATTAATACTACTACTGCCTATTAGCACATCTTACCTTTATTATTACATCCTTTACCCTTTTATTCTACTAAAGCTATAGTTTACTATACCCTTAAGGTTATTTAGGTGCTGCTATATTAGCTATCTTTATAAGTTACTAAGTAAGCTATTTTGCATAGTTATTAATTTCCTGTTAGTTACTTAGCAGGAGCTTTAACCCCTCCTTTCTAAGCCTGTTTAAAGCCTCTACTATAATAAGGTTCTTATTTACTGTCCTCTAACCCCGGACTAACCCTGGGCTGTTGCTTAATTTCTTACTTGTCCTAATGCTAATAAGCTGAGGCACATGGTCGGATCCAGCGATTTCAATTAACACATATCTTGGACCCCCAGACTAGATAGTCTATGATACTAGAAGGAATTTCGCTTCTAGTGAATTTAGGCATTTAGCTTAACTGTTGTTAATTAATATTAACGAAGTTCCCGTTAAGGCTTACAATAGTATTAGAAAACTTAAGCGATATTATGCCCCTCTTTATAAAGCATATAATATTATTAAGACTAAAGCTAATGATTTTCTCTTAAAAGAGCAGATACTTTAAATAGCTGTTAAAGCAGTTAATGACTTTGCTAGTCTAAATAGTCTTGTTTCTACCCTCTTAGTCTTTAGAACCTATCTAAGGATAATAAATGATTCTCCCCCGAGCTTTATAGTTACCTAAAGAGCTAAGATACTTCGAAAAGCAACAGATAAAGCAAGACATAGTCTTGTAAGGCGCTAAGTCCACAATGCTCTTAATACCCGCAATAGCCTAATAACCCTACTTATATATACTCTTCCTTTAAATTCTAATATATGAGTTTATTATAAAAAAGGCAGATGGACTAGCCCTTATAAGCTTATCTTAATAGAAGGAAAGACTTATATTATTAAGATACCTTATAGCCCTATAAAGTTTTAGTTTATGGTTATTAAACCGTATATAACCTTACTAAAGGTAGAATCTTCTTATAAAGAAGACCCGGTTTATAAGGAAGACCTGGTTTAAGATAACGAAAATCACAAAAACCCCTCTAATAACCTAATAACTCCACTATGAAGAGGACGTGGAAGACCCTGGAAACACCCTTAAGTAAAGGCTTTTCTTACTAAGAAAGAAAAGGCTGACTTTTAACTTATAATTGACCTCTATGTATAAGGAAAAATCAATATACCTAGAGAACCTTTTAAACTCTCTAATAAAGCAGAGATTAATGCTTTACTAGTAAGGAATATGTTCAAATTCGTAAAATTCAACCCGTAAAGGCATGGAGGCAAAAGACTCTTTAGCTTGTAAATAGTAGGAGAAGTTAAAGGCAAGGTAACTAACTCCCTATATAAAAAGTTATAATATGTTATCTAAGGCCATAGCAACTATGGGAAAGAGGTTATTCTTATATAGTCCCTAATAATTTAGAGAGCTAGTCAAAGGCTTATCATTACCCTTACTCCCTTATTAAAAAAAGAAGGCATTACGGTTTAGCTAAGGGATATTACCCAAGCATATATATAGTTATAAATAAAGCTTAATCGCACAATTCTTGCAAAGCTTCCAGCATAAATTGCACACCTTTACCTGCCAGACGTTATTATAGTTGTGATTAAGCCGCTATACAAAATAGCAGAGGCTAGTATATATTAGTAGTTGACATATTTTAATTATTATTGTCAAAGACTACAGATAATAACCTCTATATATAACCCTTATTTGCTTATTTCTTCTAGTGAAAGCTTGTGTTTTAGAATTATTAGAATACAAACTAATAATACCTTAGAACTTAGCAATGCTGAGTTTTTTTATTGCAAAGAGATTAAGTTGAAAAACGCTAAATTCCTTGTAAAGCCAAAAGAGAGGTTAACGATTTCAACACCATTAATGTTTAATAGTTGCATTTTAAGCAAAGTCAACGATAATACCTTCTTTTTGTAATAAAAGGCATAAGAAAGGAAGCTATTATAAGTTAATAACCCGACCAACTGAGCAAAATATGTTAAATAGCAAGCACAAGGAGCATATATTGCTCTGATATATTAACCTAAAGCATCTTATAATCTTTCCGTTACTGCCTAAGTCTAATATCCAGGATCTAACAATGTTTTAAGGCTTAATAAAAGACTTTAATGGCAAATTAACAATTAAGACCATGGACTTCTATATATATCTCTCTTGCTAGAAAACGCCGCTTTTTATGTCTTTATTAACGGTTCTTTTGCAAATAATAAAGACCTTAGCTCTTAACTAGGCTATATAATCATCCTAGGTAATAAAAGGAAGGATAACAATACCTCTAAATTCACCCTTAGAGGAAATATCGTAATATATAGCTTAATAAAATCTAAAAGAGTTACGAGAAGTGCATTAGCTTTTAAGCTATATAGGATGGTTTAAGGTGTTGACATTGCCTATATAATAAGCACTACTCTAAATATTATTACCAACCGAATTAATAAGCTGAGAATCCTAATAATTATATGCACTAACTCTTTCTTATTATATAAGTGTATTATTAAGCTAGGGACGATAAAGAAAAAGAGGCTAATGATTAATATTATAGCTTTATAGCAGTTATATAAGAGGAGGGAAGTAGCTAAGATCCGCTGGATTAATAGCAATAATAATTCTACGGATGTGATAATAAAAGCTTTACTAAATAAATCTCTTAAGACCTTTATAACGAAGAATAAAGCCTGAATCCGTGTGGAAGGATGAGTTAAAAGACCTATTACAAGAATTGCCATGGGAGCCGCTGCCGGAGCCGCTAAAGATTAGAAAAGTCCTAATTCCCTACTAAATTTAACAACAAATTAAGCGCCCGATAAAGAGCTTAAATTCGATGAATTCGAACGCGATTATAAGCGCCTAATTTGGTAGGATTGAACGCGGGAATTACACCCTTTGGCCCCCCCCCCCCATAACACTCTTTACCTCCATAACTATTCGGCCTGGACTAACAAAAGTTATTCATTTAAAGGATGTTTTTCGCTTTATTACTTATTTGTTAATATCTGATTATTGGGGCGTTTTATGTATTTTTTAAAGCGATTCCTCTTTTTCTTTAATAAAGAAAGAATTTGCAAGTATTGGAATCGCTTATATAGATAATAAAAGGGATACACAGTATTAACCAGGAATTATAGGTTGCACACAGAATGCACGCACCCTGATTAGCTGGATTACAGGTTATGTAACCTGAGGGCTGTAACGTGGCCATAACACCACACCTCTGCAATATAGCCTGTTTCTTCCCCTTTTAGAGACATAGATAAATTGAATATTAAACCCCCCCCCCTACATTTGTGCTGCAGCATACTTGTAACCTGAGCGTTACCAACAGGTTATTTAGGTGCTATTATATTAGCTATCTTTATAAGCTATTAGGTAAGCTATTGCATATAGTTATTAATTTCCTGCTAGTTATATAGCAGGAGCTTTAATTTTTCCTTTTTAAGTCTGTTTAAAGCCTTTACTATAATAAGGTTCTTATTTATTATCCTTTAACCCTAGACTAACCCTAGGCTATTGCTTAATTTCTCTTTTATTTTAATGCTAATAAGCTAAGGTATATGGTCAGATCTGGCAATTTCTACTAGCCTAATAAATTTAATACTAATATTATAAGTGGTTTATATATAGTTAATAGTGCTATCCTTACTACTATATTCTCTTCTTATTACTTCCCTAAACAGCATAGCTAGGCTAAGTTACTACCTTATTATAAATTCTAATATCTTATTATACCCCTAAGAGGTTTAGTTAAATCTATCCTATAAAGGGTAGTGTTAGTTAAAGTTCCTTATAAATACACTTTAGCCCTTTACCTAGGCATTAGTAAAGTGTTATAAAGGCATCTGCTACTCCCTTTTATAAGCCAGGGAATAAATGTTATATACCTTTACTTTATATAGCTTAATACTATATTAATTCTCCTCCCTTTTTATAGTTTAAAGTCCTATTTTAACCTTTTAATATATATAAATTACTATTCTTTTACTATATATTACTAGTATATAGTACCCCTAAGATAGATTTAGTAGTATATTATTATAACCTCCTGGTTCCTAGATAGCTATTACCTTAGGGCTAATGCCATGCCCTAATACTAAATATACTAAATTACTTTTTTTCTGTATATTCTAGTATATAACCTTAATTATATACTTTATTATATGCTTTAGAGCACCCTAGTTAGGCTAGCTCTAGTATTGTTTTACCCTTTAGTTAGTTATAAAAAGGCTAGTATTATGCCTTTCTTTGCTAGTCTCTGCTGTCTTAATTATAGCTTATAGGTTTATCTTATAAATAGGCCCCTTAGTTATATACTCCTTCCTCTTAACTACTTCTTTATTAGTCCCCTAGTCTTTTTTTTATAATAACCCTTACTTATAGTAGCTATTATAGCCTTTAACTAATAGCTATAGAAAAATAGTAGCCTTATAGTATAAGCCTTCCTAGCCTACTACTATTTATTATTACTTACTAAACATAACTAAGACTATACTAGATATACCCCTGTATAATTTAGGTATTTATCCTATACCTTGCCTATTAATATTAAGTAAGTTCTCTTTCTCTTAGGGTATTTTTTAGTAATATATCTGCTATATTTTGCTTTCTCTTTATAGTACCTAGTAATATATCTAATCTTATAATAGTTATAATATTGCTTTAGGTAAATTATCTTATTATATAGCTTAGCATTAAAAATCTCTGCTTAATATATTATTCCTTTATAGTATAGGCAGTTTACTACCTTAGTGCCCTTAATACTAACTACTAGTAGTGCCCTTATTACTATTCCCTTTAGCTTTTATATTATTATCCTTATTATATTTAAACCATTCTTCTTTTTAATATTCTTCCTTATATCTTTAGTTATAATGTGGTTTATTAATTATATTAGAAATCCCTTAATAATTATACTAAACATCTTTTTATTTACTTTTGTCTTAGGTTTAAAGGTAACTCTTACCTAAGCTGTGTTTTTCTTTTATTTTCTCTTTGCTTTAGTAAATATAATAACTATATCTTTACTTTATAATTAGCATGCTGCTATTACCTCCTTTATACTAATAGTACTATTTACTACCTTTATAATCTCCTTTAGTAATCTGTTTCTAACTGTTTTATTAATAGTATTTCCTTTTACTATTACTTTCTAGTAATAGCAGGCTAGTAGTATTATGCTCTTTATTTAGGCTAAAGGGGTTATTATATTTTACTTTATAACCCTATAAGCTATAATAGTTACTTAAGTCCCCTTAACTACTGTTTTAGTCCTAGGAATAGCCTTTATTACCTTCTTAACTGCCTTCTTAATTATAGTTTTTATCTTACTATTAACTACTTTTATAATTAAAGCCTATAGGCCTTCTATATTAGTTCTTATTTAGGCTATCTCCCTGCTTATATATATAGTAATTTATATAAAAGATTTAATAAAAGCCTATACTTTTATTATTTTTACTTTTAAAATAACTTTCATTATTAATTCCTTTAGTAATTTTATTTTATTATTTAATTTTTCTTATGCTATTATTACTTTAGAATTCTCTTCTTAATACTATATTCCTTCCTAGGTAGTGCCTTGTTCTTTATTAGTTATAAATCTATATAAAATTTTATTAATTATTATACCCCTTATACTGCTTATTTCTCTTATATAATATACTATTACTAAGGGGGGTAATTAATAATAAGAAATCCGATTCCATGCTTCTTTTTTGTTTTAGGCGTAATACCGCGTCGTATCCGCGGTGTCGGCTTAATTGTATAACTAGCATTTAATAAGCATATTACTAAGGAAATCTAAGTTATTAAAGGGGTTTTGTAAGGGTTACTAGCGTTTTCTATTCTCTTCCTACTTTATATTATACTATTATATTAAAGACTAGTAGCAGTAGAATTAATATTAACATTAGGGTTCTTAGATAATATAAATATTATAGTATATAAAAAAACAGCAGAAGAGATTAAAGTATAACTAAAAAAACCCTAAAAAATATATAAGAAGTAGTTAAAGGAGTATAAGCTAAGGTTTAACCTAGGGAAGAGCAAGCTATTATACTTTATAAGAAAGAGGCAGGTAATTATAATAATAATCTAACTTAAAAGAATAATAATATAACTAATATAATTAGTATAATTCCTAGGGGTTTAGATTTATTAGAAGCTTTATTAGTTAACTTATATAAAAAAGGTAAATACTAAATTATTATAGTAAAAGTTAGCACTTATAGTATTAGCTATATTTATATAGGAATGCTAACTAGAGTATATAAGATCCCTTTATATATAGGTAATAAGAAGTATAATAGCCTATAAAGCTAGGATATACTATACTTATAATAAGTTAAAAGGGATAATATAAGGGGTAGTAAAGGTATTTATAAGGGAATAAAATAAATGCTTAAGGCAGGTTATAGGGGCATATAAGGTAATATTAGTAATACTCTTAAAAATAAAAGCAGTAGTATTATTAGTAGATTTATATCTTAATTATATTAAGTAATGATTTTACTAAAGACTTAAGAATAGTAATATAAGCAAGAAAATATAATAAGCATGTAATTTAATAGTATTATAGCTATAATACTAAGGAAAAGGCTACTAATATAATTATTATAAGGCGTTTCTTAATGCCCCTCCCTTTATCTTTAGTAACCTTATAGCTAAATAGGAATTAGAAAAGGAGTAGGAAAAATAGTAAATATAGTAAAGGTATAAGGCTTAAGTAAGAAGAGAATAGGTAAAAGTAATAATAATAAATAAGGAACCTAACTTTAAGAGTATAAAAAAAATAGTAAGGCTTTATAATAGCTTACTAAATTATAAATCTATAGCCTTAGTATAGCTTTAAATAGAGAAAATAAAGCTAAATACCTTCCTTTATAATAAATAAGTACCTAAGGTAATATTACTAATATATTAATACTAGGAAGGAAATAAGGATATTTACTACTTTATCCTTTTATGCCTAAAATATAACTATTTAAGGCTAATCCTAGTAATGCCTATAATAAGAGACCTATAGGAGCTTAGGGCAGCACTTAATAATAAAAAGCTAGTACTAAATATTATAAAGTAAGTGCTCTTAACTAGGTAACTTTAGTAGTATAGGTTAGTAAAAGAGCTTTAAAAGGCATAATGAATATATAATATTAAGGTTAAGAAAGGGACTAAAGGTAATAAAAATAATAAAATAAAGGAGAAAGAGCTAGATTAGAAGGGAAGGTGCTTATAAAGGGTTTTTACTAATATACTAACCTTTTATATAAAGCATAACCATACTTCTATTATTATCTATAGTTTTAGGGGAACTAGCACATATCTTATACTAATGGTTAAAAATAATAAAGACTCTATATTAAAGGCTTAGCAAGAGCTATATAAAAGAATATAGGTTTTCTCCCCTATTTTAGGGTTTTTCCTATATTAAGAAGTTAGTTGATAAACTAGATAGTGGCTCTAGCTACTTAGCGTACATAAATAATAATAATAGGTTAACTAATAAAGCTTCTAGTAAATCCAAACCCCTAGGAATTATACTAATTATATTAGTTATATTATTATTCTTCTAAGTCAGATTATTATTATAATTACCTGCCTCTTCCTTATAAAGTATATTAGCTTGCTCTTTTTTAGGTTAAACCTTAGCCTATACTCCTTTAACTACTCCTTATATATTCTCTAGGCTCTTTCTAGTTATACTTTAGTTTTATCTGCTATTTTTCTATATACTATAATATTTATATTATCCAAAAACCCTAATATTAATATTAATTCTACTACTACTAGTCTTTAATATAATAATATAATATAAAGCAGGAAGAGAATAGGAAATGCTAGTAACCCTTATAAAACCCCTATAGTAACTTAGATTGTCTTAGTAATATACCTATTAAATACTAGTTATACTCTTCTTTTTAATGTAAAGCCCTATGCCTATCTAGCTATCCACCCTAGCAGTCCTAACTCCTTTATAGTATAAATTAGCTATTTATAGCTAATAGTATTAAATGCCCTAGTAATATCTAGCTATAATAATAATACTATTCCCTAGTAATACTACGCTATCTTTATAACCTCTTTTAGCATATTTAGTACTATCTCTATTAACCTGCTAGCCCTGTTACTTATTTATATATTTAGTAGTATATAGCCTTTCTTTACTATAGTAGTAATTCTCCTTATAATAGCTCTTTTAATTACTTTTCCTAGCATATTTAATAGTAATATTAGCCTTTATCCCCCTAGTCTGCTTAACTCCTTAGGGGTTTTTCTAGGTTTATATAAAACTACTACCTTTACTTACTAAAAAAAGGCCGGATAGTATTCTAAACTATAGCATATATTTATAAGGCATATTAAACATAATATTAGGGCTGCTTTATATAGCTTAAGAAAACCTACTAGCAGCTTATTTAGCCCTAGGGCTTTTTAACTTACTATATTTTTTATAACTTCTTTAATTTCCTTCTTTATAAACACAGGAACTACCTAATTATTACTATAATATCTTATTTCTATCTTTATCTCTAAACCTAAAGCCCTAGCTATAAATAAAGGAAAAAACCTCTTTATAAATGCCTTTGTCTTATCCTTATATATAACCTTTATTATCTCCTCCTTATTACTATTTCCTAGCTAAGTTAGTAGTAAGACCTACTATATCTTAGGAGGAAGTTTACTTTATAGCTAGGTCTAGTACTTTAGGGTCTAAAGGCTCCCTTTTAACCTAAATAACTTACTAACTACCTATTACTAATTACTTCTCTTTTCCTTTAAGATAATATAATCCTGTTTTTCTATTACTTCTATTAATGCCTGCTATAATTCCTATATTTATTATTACTACTACTACCTATTAGTACATCTTACCTTTATTATTATATCTTTTACCCTTTTATTTTACTAAGGCTATAGTTTACTATGCCCTTAAGGTTATTTAAGTACTATTATATTAGCTATCTCTATAAGCTATTAAGTAAGCTATTATGCATAGTTATTAATTTCCTACTAGTTATATAGCAAGAGCTTTAATTTCTCCTTTTTAAGTCTGTTTAAAGCCTTTACTATAATAAGGTTCTTATTTGCTATTCTTTAACCCTAAACTAACCCTAAGCTATTGCTTAATTTCTTATTTATTTTAATGCTAATAAGCTAAGGCATATAGTTAGACCTAGCGATTTCTACTAGCCTAATAAATTTAATACTAACGTTATAAGTAGTCTATGTATAGTTAATAGTACTATTCCTACTATTATATTCTCTCCTTATTACTTCCCTAAATAGTATAGCTAGGCTAAGTTACTACCTTATTATAAATTTTAATATCTTATTATACCTTTAAGAGGTTTAGCTAAATCTATTTTATAAGGGGTAGTATTAGTTAAAGTCCCCTATAAACATACTTTAGCCCTTTGCCTAGGTATTAGTAAAGTATTATAAAGACATTTACTACTCCTTTTTATAAGCTAGAAAATAAATATTATATACCTCTACTTTATATAGCTTAATATTATACTAATTCTTTCTTCTCCTTATAGTCTAAAGTCCTATCTTAACCTATTAATATATATAAATTACTATTCTTTTACTATATATTACTAATATATAATGCCTTTAAGATAGATTTAGTAGTATATTATTATAACCTCTTAGTTCCTAAATAGCTATTACCTTAGGGCTAATACTATGCCCTAATACTAAATATACTAAATTGCTTTTCTTCTATATATTCTAGTATATAACCTTAATTATATACTTTATTATATACTTTAGAGCACCCTAGTTAGGCTAGCCCTAGTATTATTTTGCTCTTTAGTTAGTTATAAAAAGGCTAGTATTATACCTTTCTCTACTAGTCTCTATAGTCTTAATTATAGCTTATAAGTTTATCTTATAAATAAGCCCCTTAGGTATATACTCTTTCCTCTTAACTGCTTTTCTATTAATCTCCTAGTCTCTTTTTTATAATAACCCTTACCTATAGTAGCTATTATATTCTTTAACTAATAGCTATAGAAGAATAGCAGCCTTATAATATAAGCCTCCCTAGCCTACTACTATCTATTATTGCTTATTAAATATAGCTAAGACTATACTAGATATGCCTTTATATAATTTAAATATCTCTTTTATACCTTACTTATTAATATTAAGTAAGTCCTCTTTCCCTTAAGGTATTTTTTAGTAGTATATCTATTATATCTTACTTTCTCTTTATAATACCTAGTATGTTGGTAACGCTCAGGTTACAAGTATGCTGCAGCATAAATATAGGGGGGGGGGTTTAATAATTAATTCATTTATGTCTTTTAAAAGAGGGGAAGAAGCAGGCTACGATGCAGAGGTATAGTGTTATAGCCACGGTACAGCCCCAGGTTATATAACCTGTAATCCAGCTAATCAGGGTGCGTGCATTCTATATGCAACCCACAATTCCTGGTTAATGCGGCATATCCCTTCCATTATCTATATAAGCGATTTTAATACTTACAAATTCTCTCTCTATTAAAGAAAAAGAGGAATCGCTCCAAAAAAATGCATAAAATGCCCTAAATAATCAGATATTAACAAACAAGTAATAAAGCGAAAAACATCCTTTAAATGAATGACTTTTATTAATCCAGGCCGAATGGTTATGGAGGCAAAGAGTGTTATGGGGGGGGGGCTAAAGAGTATAATTCCCGTGTTCAATCCTACCAAATTAGGCGCTTATAATCGCGTTTGAATTCATTGAATTTAAGCTCTTTATCGGGCGCTTAATTTGTCGTTGGATTTAGTGAGAAATTAGGACTTTTTTATTCTTTGGCGGCTCTGGCGGCGGCTCTCGCGGCAATTCTCGTAACAGGTCTTTTAACCCATCCTTCTATACGGATTCAGGCTTTATTCTTCGTTATAAAGGTCTTAAGAGCTTTATTTAGTAAAGCTTTTATTATTACATCCGCAGGATTATCATTACTATTAATCCAGCGTATCTTAGCCACTTTCCTCCTCTCATATAACTGCTATAAAGCTATAATATTAATTATTAGCCTCTTTTCCTTTATTATCCCTAGCTTAATAATATATTCATATAGCAAGAAAGAGTTAGTACATATTATTATCAGAATTTTCAGCTTGTTTAATCAGGTAGTAATGATATTTAGAGTAGTGCTTATTACGTAGGTAATATTAACACCTTAAACTATCCCATATAGCTTGGAAGCTAATGCACTTCTTATGACTCTTTTAGATTTTATTAAGCTATATGTTACGATATTTCCTTTAAGGGTGAATTTAAAGGTATCGTCATCCTTCCTTTTATTGCCTAGGATGATTATATAGCCTAGTTAAGAGCTAAGGTCTTTATTATTTACAAAAGAACCGTTAACGAAGACATAAAGAGCAGCGTTTTCTAGCAAGAAAGATATATATTGAAGTCCATGGTCTTAATTATTAATTTACTATTAAAGTCTTTTATTAAGCCTTAAAACATTGTCAGATTCTGAATGTTAGACTTAGGCAGCAACGGAAAGATCATAAGATGCTTTAGGTTAACATATCAGAGCAATGTACGCTTCTTATGCTCGCTGTTTAATATATTTCGCTTAGTCGGTCGGGTTATTAACTTATAATAGCTTCCTTCCTTATTCCTTTTATTACAAAAAGAAGGTGTTATTGTTAACTTCGCTTAAAATGCAACTATTAAACATTAACAGTATTAAAATCATTAACCTCTCTTTTAGCTTTACAAGGAATTCAGCGTTTTTTAACTTAACCTCTTTATAATCGAAAAACTTAGTATTACTAAGTCCTAAGGTATTATTAGTTTACATTCTAATGATTCCAAAACACAAGCTTTTGCTAGAAGAAATAAGAAGATAAGAGTCATATATAAAGGTTATTATCTATAGTTTCTGACAATAATAATTAAAATACGTCAACTACTAATGTGTGCCAGCCTTTGCTATTCCGTATAGCGGCTTAATTATAACCATAATGACGTCTGGCGGGTAAAGGTATGCAATTTGTACTAAAAGCTTCATAAGAATTATGCAATTAAGCTTTGTCTATAACTGTACATATGCTTAGGTAATATCCCTTAGCTAAACCATAATGCCTTCCTTTTTTAATAAGGGAGCAAGGGCAATGATAAGCCTTTGACTAGCTCTCTAAATTGTTAGGGACTGTATAAGAATAACCTCTTTCTTATAGTTGCTATAGCCTTAGATAACACATTATAACTTTTTATATAGGGAGTTAGTTACCTTGCCTTTAACTTCTCTTACTATCCGCAAGCTAAAAAGTCTTTTGCCTCCATGCCTTTACAGGTTAAATTTTACAAATTCAAACATATTCCTTACTAGTAAAGCATTAATCTCTGCTTTATTAGAGAGTTTAAAAGGTTCTCTGGGTATATTGATTTTTCCTTGCGCATAGAGGTTAATTATAAGTTAAAAATCGGCCTTTTCTTTCTTAGTAAGAAAAGCCTTTGCTTAAGGGTGTTTCCAGGGTCTTCCACATCCTCTTTGTAGTAGAGTTATTAGGTTATCAGGGGGGTTTTCGTGATTTTCGTCACCTTAAACCAGGTCTTCCTCATAAGAAGATTCCACCTCTAGCAAGGTTATATACGGTTTAATAACTATAGACTAAAACTTTATAGGGCTATAAGGCATCTTAATAATATAAGTCTCTCCTTTTATTAAAAAAAGCTTATAGGGGCCAGTTTATCCGCCTTTTTTGCAATAAACTCATATATTAGAATTTAAAGGAAGAGTGTATATAAGCAGGGTTATTAGGCCATTACGGGTATTAAGAGCATCGTAGACTTAGCGTCTTATAAGACTGTGTCTTACTTTACCTATTACTTTTCAAAGTATCTCAGCTCTTTAGGCAACTATAAAGCTTAGGGGGGAATCATTTGTTATCCTTAGATAGGTTCTAAAAACTAGAAGGGTAGGAATAAGACCATTTAGACCAGCAGAGTTATTAACTGCTTTAATAGCTATTTAAAGTATCTGCTCTTTTAAGAGAAAACTATCAGCTTCGGTCTTAATAATATCATATGCTTTGCAAAGAGGGGCATAATATCGCTCAAGTTTTCCAATACTATTATAAGCCTTAACAGGGACTTTATTAATATTAATTAACAATAGTTGAGCTAAATGCCTAAATTCGCTAGAAGCAAAGTTTCTTCTGGCATTATGGACTATCCAGTCTGGGGGTCTAAGATATATATTAATCTAGTACTCTTTAAGGGCATTTCAGATATCTTAAGCTTTCTGTTATTAAGGTACAAGAAAGCAGGCAGCTTAAAATAATATTGCCAAATCTATAACGTATAGGACCGGCTTCTTATTAATTTACATGATATTAACGAGGACCTTATAGTTAAATTTAATATTATCTTTAAGAGTGAATTTAAATCTACTTAAAGCTTTTGCGTTTATCTGGCATTAATAGCAAGCATACGTGATTTTCCCTATGTCAGCCTTATTGAATTCTTTACCAGCCCTGGCAAGAAGGTTATTCAATCAGTCGATTAACGGATAACTAAATTAGCAATAAAGTTGATAGATTTCGGCTTTAAAAAGCATAAAGATGGCAGGTTCTTAAGAACTAGCTGTCCACTAAGGATATCCTTATTTCCTAATAATAGGTACCTTTTTATCTCCTTAGATTAGAAGATTCTTAAGATTGTTAAGTTTAACACCTATTCTATCCATATTTATAATAAAATATAAAAACAGTATGGCACTATTAAGCATATAAAAAGGTATTATACTAAAAATCGTTAGAAGCTTTAAAATACTAATTAAAGTCACAGTACCGTCTCTAAAGGTAATAGTCCTTTAGTTAGAGGAATGCTTAATTATAAGGTTGTTTATAATTTTCATTAAAGCATTAACTTAGCCTTAGCCAGTAGTTGAAATTCCTAATGCTCCTGTATCCAGGAGTATACTATAAAATGTATCCGCTATATATCTTATATCTATAAGATACACGTATTATTAAGGTTGTTTATTAGTATTATAGTCATAGGGGTCTTTAAGAAATAAGGCATGTTTAAAAGCATTATTCTGTAAGAAGTTTATGGTTAATTGGGAAAAAAGTGGGGGATTTAGTGCTTACATAAAGAATGCTATGAAGGAGAGAGTATCACAAGCCTCTTCATTATTTAGTTCCTCTTTTTCATTAGTAGTAAGGAAAGCAGCGTTCTAAGCGGCTTTTTCGTGTTTATCCTTACTACTATTATTAGTAGCAGTAAGTTAGGCTATTTCGCCTTCATAGGCCTGTAGGAATGCATAGTATTGGCGTTTAGAGGGTGGTTTTTAGTGTTTTTTATTATTCTACTAAGTTACTTTTGCTTTCTTCTGCTTAAAGGCAGGATAGTTAGTTAACCAGCATCCTTCTTTATAGTAAATAAAGCATTTCTTTAAGCTTGCTCTAGCTTAAGGTTTTTCACAATATATAGCTTGTAAATAGCGTTAGTCTATAAACATTACTATGTCGGTGTTTTAGTCTATAGACCGGGTAATAAGGGCAGTCGAATTATTATTAGTAGTTGTTAATAACTAACTTATAAAGGTTAGTAGTATGTCCATTGCTAAGAGGCAATTTCAAAGATCACTAACAAATCCTTCAAAGGTTGGCACATTCCTAAATTTAGCATTATAGAAATCGTTATCATTTTCTATTGCTTATTGTACTTAATAAAGAAGAATTGTATCTTGTTTAAGAGGGTTATAAAGGCTATTAAATATCTTCGTAAGTCAGTTAAGAAGAATTTCTAAGTATTCTAACTTATTCTTTATTAGATATTCTATAATAATATAGCAAAGGCATAGATTAGCAAATTGTGTTTTATAAAAGCTCTTATTCTCAGGTGTTTCAAAGTGATTCCTAATATTCTAAGTTATCTCCTTAAATAGGATTATCTTTGCTCTAAAGTATTTAAGGAAGTATATATAAGCTTTACCTTAAAGCATAATAGGAAAGGCTTTTAGGTAAAGTAAGAGAAAAACTCCTGCTTAAGAACATTTCTCTTTAAAATGTAGTAACTTCTTATTAATAAAGTCATATACTTCTTTAGAATATTATTCTTCTTTCTAGTAAAGTCTCTTAAGAGTATTAAGGGCTTTTTAATCACTATTAGAAAGTGTTCTGATTAGGGTTTGTGATTCTGGGGGAGGGTCTTTAGTTAAATAAAAATCTTTATTATCAGAGTTCTTGTTATTAGAAAGTTTAAGTCATTAAATCTCTTCTCCTTTCCTAGTTGCTTTTTCCGGCAAAGGTTTGTATTCCATGTTAGGGTCAATGTTCAAGATATTAATAAGATCTTTAGAGACGTTTAATCTCAATCCTCTGGCTGTTTTAACACTATTATTATTAAGGTAATCACGAAGGGTATACTTAAGGTTATTGTTAATTTTATTAAAAGTATCCTTTGTCTAATTTTTATAATCTTACTAAAAGTTAATAAGGAGATTACGCCCTTTTCCTTTGTTAAGAATATAGTAGTTAATTGTATATGTAATACGGTTATTAATCTGTTGTTCAGTAGCTGTATTAACATTAATGTTATTAACTAACTTAGTCTAATTAAAGGATAGAATTAAATAGTGCTTATAAAGTTTTTAGGGTAGGGTGCTCTTTAGAAGTTCTTTTCTATAGACATCCTTTTAGAGTTGTTTATTAAAATCATTTATTTTTCCTTAGCTTAAAGACATTTTAGTGTTTTAGGCTTTATGTTTAGTACTGATTAAAGCGGTTGGCGTTGGTTCTCTGTGAATAATAGTAAAGATCTGGTTTCAATCGTAAATAAGTAATAGTTAATAATAAGGGAGAAGATCTACAAGAGTTAAGTCTTCTTATAATTATAAACAATTTAACAGTTAACAATTTAAAGAAATAATCCTTTAGTTAGTACAACGTCGGAATTTCTTATAGTTACGTAAGTAAAAGCGTTCAGATAAGTCTCTTCTAGGTATAACCTAATAAATCTATAGTTATTAGCAACCACTAATTAGTATTAGTAACGCTTAGGTTACAAGTATGCTGCAGCACAAATATAGAGGGGGGGGTTTAATAATTAATTCATCTATATCTTTTAAAAGAAGGGAAGAAGCAGGCTATGATGCGGAGGTGTGGTGTTGTGGCTACGGTACAGCCCCAGGTCACATAACCTGTAATCCAGCCAATTAGGGTGCGTGCATTCTGTGTACAACCCACAATTCCTGGTTAATGCGGCGTATCCCTTCCATCATCCATACGAGCGATTCCGACATAGTAATATATCTAATCTTATAGTAATTATGATATTACTTTAAGTAGATTATCTTATTATATAGCTTAGTATAAAAAATCTTTATTTAGTATACTATTCCCCTATAATATAGGTAGTTTACTACCTTAGTGCCCTTAATACTAACTATTAGTAGTGCTTTTATTACTATTCCCTTTAGCTTTTATACTATTATCTTTACTATATTTAAACTATTCTCCTTTTTAATATTCTTCTTTATATCCTTAGTTATAATATAATTTATTAGTTATATTAGGAATCCCTTAATAATTATATTAAATATCTTTTTATTTACTTTTACCTTAGGTTTAAAGGTAACTCTTACCTAGGCTATATTTTCCTTTTATTTCCTTCTTATTTTAGTAAATATAATAACTATATTTTTACTTTATAGTTAGTATACTACTATTACCTCCTTTATACTAATAGTACTATTTACTACCTTTATAATCTCCCTTAGTAATTTATTCCTAACTGCCTTATTAATAGTATTTCCTTTTACTATTACTTTCTAGTAATAGTAGGCTAGTATTACTATGCCCTTTATTTAAGCTAAAAGGATTATTATATTCTGCCCTATAACTTTATAAGCTATAATAGTTACTTATGTCCCTGTTGGTAACGCGCAGGTTACTATCCAATACAGCTGCAACGAAGTAGTAAGGGGGGGGGGTAATCTAATTCAATTTATTATATATTCTAAAAGGGAAAAGAAGCAAGCTATAATGCAGAGGTGTAGTGTTATAGCCACGTTATAGCCCCAGGTTACATAACCTATAATCTAGCTAATTAGGGTGTGTGCATTCTATATATAACTTATAATTCCTAGTTAATACGGCATATCCCTTTTATCCTTTATATAAGCAATTCTAACACTTACAAATTCTCTCTTTATTAAAGAAGAGGAATTGCTCTAAAAAAATACATAAAAACGCCTTAATAATCAAATATTAATAAACTAGTAATAAAGCAAAAAACATCCTTTAAATAAATAACTTTTGTTAGTCTAGGCCGAATAGTTATTAGGGCAAAGAGTATTGTAGGGGGAGAGGCTAAAGAGTGTAATTCCCGCGTTTAATCCTACTAAATTAGGTGCTTATAATTGCGTTCAAATTTATTAAATTTAAACTCTTTATTAGGCGGTTAATTTGCTATTAACTTTAGTAAGGAATTAGGACTTTTTTATTCTTTAGCAGCTCTGGCGGCGGCTCTTGTGGCAATTCTTATAACAGGTCTTTTAACCTATCCTTCTACATGGATTTAGGCTTTATTCTTTATTACAAAGGTTTTAAGAGCTTTTTTTAGTAAAGCTTTTATTATTATATTAACAGGATTATTATTACTATTAATTTAGTGTATCTTAGCTACTTCCCTCCTCTTATATAACTACTATAAAGCTATAATATTAATTATTAGCCTCTTTTCCTTTATTATCCCTAGCTTAATAATATACTTATATAATAAGAAAGAGTTAGTGCATATAATTATTAGGATTCTTAGCTTATTAATTTAGTTAGTAATAATATTTAAAGTAGTGCTTATTATATAGGTAATATTAATACCTTAAACTATCTTATAAAGCTTAGAAGCTAAGGCACTTTTTGTAACTCTTTTAGATTTAGTTAAGATATATGTCATAATATTTCCTCTAAGGGTAAATTTAGAGGTATTATTATCCTTCCTTTTATTACCTAGGATAATTACATAGCCTAGTTAAGAGCTAAGGTCTTTATTATTTACAAAAGAACTATTAATAAAGACATAAAAAGCGGCGTTTTCTAGCAAGAGAGATATATATAGAAGTCCATAGTCTTGATTTTTAATTTACTATTAAAGTCTTTTATTAAGCCTTAAAACATTATTAGATTATGGATGTTAGACTTAGGTAGTAATAGAAAGATTATAAGATACTTTAGGTTAATATATTAGAGTAATATACACTCCTTATGCTTACTGTTTAATATATTTTGCTTAGTCGGTTAGGTTATTAACTTATAATAGCTTCTTTCCTTATGCCTTTTATTATAAAAAGAAGGTAATATTATTAACTTTGCTTAAAATGCAACTATTAAACATTAATAGTGTTAAAATCGTTAACCTCTCTTTTAGCTTTATAAGGAATTTAGCATTTTTTAATTCAACCTCTTTACAATTAAAAAACTTAGCATTACTAAGTCCTAGGGTATTATTAGTTTGCATTCTAATAATTCTAAAATACAAGCTTTTGCTAGAAGAAATTAGGAGATAAGGATTATATATAAAGGTTATTATCTGTAGCTGTTAACAGTAATAATTAAAATACGTTAACTACTAATGTGTACTAGCCTTTACTATTTTATATAATAGCTTAATTATAACTATAATAACATCTAGCAGGTAAAGGTATGTAATTTATGCAGGAAGCTTTATAAGAATCATGCAATTAAGCTTTGTTTTTAACTGTATATATACTTAGGTAATATCCCTTAGCTAAGCTATAATGCCTTCTCTTTTTTATAAAGGAGTAAGGGTAATAATAAGCCTTTAACTAGCTCTTTAAATTATTAGGGACTGCGTAAGAATAACCTCTTTTTTATAGTTGCTATGGCCTTGGATAATATATTATAACTTTTTATAAGGGGAGTTAGTTACCTTGCCTTTAACTTCTTTTACTATTTATAAGCTAAAGAGTCTTTTGCCTTTATACCTTTACAGGTTAAATTTTATGAATTTAAATATATTCCTTACTAGCAAAGCATTAATCTCTGCTTTATTAGAGAGTTTAAAAGGTTATCTAGGTATATTAATTTTTCCTTGTGCATAGAGGTAAATTATAAGTTAAAAATCGGCTTTTATTTTCTTAGTAAGAAAAGCCTCTGCTTAAGGGTATTTCTAGGGTCTTTTATGTTTTCTTTATAGTAGAGTTATTAGGTTATTAGGGGGGTTCTTATATGTTTCTTTACCTTAAACCAGGTCTTCCTTATAAGAAGATTCTACCTCTAGTAAGGTTATATATAGTTTAATAACTATAGACTGAAATTTTATAGGGCTATAAGGTATCTTAATAATATAAGTCTTTCCTTTTATTAAGAGAAGCTTATAGGGGCTAGTTTATTTACCTTTTTTATAATAAACTTATATATTAGAGTTTAAGGGAAGAGTGTATATAGGTAGGGTTATTAGGCTATTACGGGTGTTAAGAGCATTATAAACTTAGTGCTATGTAAGACTATGCCTTGCTTTATTTATTACTTTTTAAAGTGTCTTAGCTCTTTAAGTAACTATAAAGCTTAGAGGGGAATTATTTATTATCCTTAGATAGGTTCTAAAGACTAAGAGGGTAGGGATAAGGCTATTTAGACCAGTAGAGTTATTAATTGCTTTAATAGCTATTTAAAGCATCTGTTCCTTTAGGAGAAGACTATTAGCTTTAGTCTTAATAATATTATATGCTCTGCAAAGAGGGGCATAATATTGCTTAAGTTTTCTAATACTATTATAAGCCTTAATAGAGACTTTATTAATATTAATTAACAGTAGTCGGGCTAAATACCTAAATTTACTAGAAGCGAAATTCCTTCTAGCATTATAGACTATTTAGTTTAGGGGTTTAAGATATGTATTAATCTAGCACTCTTTAAGGGTATTCTAAATATCTTAAGCTTTTTATTATTAGGGTCTAAGAAAGCAGGCGGCTTAAAATAATATTACTAAATCTATAATGTATAGGACCGGCTTCTTATTAATTTACATAATGTTAATAAGGACCTTATAGTTAAATTTAAGATTATCTTTAAAAGTAAATTTAAATCTACTCAGAGCTTTTGCGTTTATTTGGCATTAATAGCAAGCATATATGATTTTTCCTATGTTAGCCTTATTAAATTCTTTACCAGCTCTGGCAAGAAGGTTATTTAATTAGTTAATTAATAGATAACTAAATTAGTAATAAAGTTAATAAATTTGGGTTTTAAAAAGCATAAAGATAGCAGGTTCTTATAAACTAGCTGTCTACTAAGGATATCCTTATTTTCCAATAATAGGTACCTTCTTATCTCTTTAAATTAAAAGATTCTTAAGATTATTAAGTTTAATACCTATTTTATCTATATCTGTAATAAAATATAAAAACAGTGTGGTACTATTAAGCATATAAAAAGGTATTATACTAAAAATCGTTAGAAGCTTTAAAATACTAATAGAAGTTATAGTACCGGCTCTAAAGGTAATAGTTTTTTAGTTAGAAGAATACTTAATTATAAGGTTCTTTATAATTTTTATTAGAGTATTGACTTAGCCTTAGCTAGCAGTTAAAATTCCTATTACTCCTGTATTTAAGAGTATACCATAAAATATATCCGCTATATATCTTGTATTTATAAGATATACATGTTATTAAGGTTGTTTATTAGTATTACAGTTATAGGGGTCTTTAAGAAATAAGGCATATTTAAAAGCATTATCCTGTAAGAAGTTTATAGTTAATTAGGAAAAGAGTAAGGGATTTAGTGCTTATATAAAGAATATTATAAAGGAGAGAGTATTACAAGCCTCTCTGCTATCTGGTTTCTCTTTTTTATTAGTAGTAAGGAAAGCAGCATTTTAAGCGGCTTTTTTATGCTTATTTTTACTGCTATTATTAGTAGTAGTAAGTTAGGCTATTTTGCCTTTATAGGCCTGTAAGAATGCATAGTATTAGCATTTAGAAGGTGGTTTTTAGTGTTTTTTGTTATTTTATTAAGTTACTTTTGCTTTCTTTTCCTTAAAAGTAGGATAATTAGTTAACTAGTATTCTTCTTTATAGTAGATAAAGCATTTCTTTAAGCTTGCTATAGCTTAAGGTTTTTTATAATATATAGCTTATAAATATCATTAGTCTGTGAACATTACTATGTTAGTAGTTTGGTCTGTAGACCGGGCGATAAGGGCATTCGAATTGTTAGTAGTTGTTAGTAACTAACTTATAGAGGTTGGTAGGATATCCATTGCTAAGAGGTAATTTTAAAGATTACTAACAAATCCTTTAAAGGTTAGTACATCCCTGAATTTAACATTATAGAAATCGTTATTATTTTCTATTACTTATTATACTTAATAAAGAAGAATTGTATCTTGCTTAAGAGGGTTATAAAGGCTATTAAATATCTTTATAAGTTAGTTAAGAAGGATTTCTAGGCATTTTAACTTGTTCTTTATTAGATATTCTATAATAATATAGTAAAGGTATAAATCAGTAAATTATATTTTATAAAAGCTCTTATTTTTAGGTGTTTTAAAGTAATTCTTAATATTCTAAGTTATCTCCTTAAATAGGATTATCTTTACTTTAAAGTATTTAAGAAAGTATATATATGCTTTACCTTAAAGTATAATAGGGAAGGCTTTTAAGTAAAGTAAGGGAGAAACTCCTGCTTAAGAATATTTCTCTTTAAAATATAGTAACTTCTTATTAATAAAGTTATACACTTCTTTAGAATATTGTTTTTCTTTTTAGTAAAGTCTCTTAAGGGTATTAAGGGCTTTTTAATTACTATTAAAAAGCATTCTAGTTAGGTTTTCTAGTTCTAGGGGAGGGTCTTTAGTTAAATAAAAATCTTTATTATTAGAGTCCTTATTGTTAGAAAGTTTAAGTTGTTAAACCTCTTTTTCTTTTCTAGTTGCTTTTTCTAGTAAAGGTTTGTATTCCGTGTTAGGGTTAATATTTAAGATATTAATAAGATCTTTCGAGACATTCAATCTCAATCCTCTGGCTGTTTTAATACCATTATTATTAAGGTAATTACAAAGGGTATACTTAAGGTTGTTATTGATTTTATTAAAAGTATTCTTAGTTTAATTTTTATAGTCCTGCTAGAAGTTAATAAGGAGATTGTGCCCTTTTCCTTTATTAAGAATGTAATAGTTAATCGTATATGTAATACGGTTATTAATCTGTTGTTTAGTAGCTATATTAATATTAATATTATTAACTAACTTAGTCTAATTTTAGGATAGAATTAGATAGTGCTTATAAAGTTTTTAGAGAAGAGTACTCTTTAAAAGTTCCCTTTTATGAATATCTTTTTAGAGTTGTTTATTAAAATTATCTATTTTTCCTTTACTTAATGACATTTTGGTGTTTTATGTTAAGTTAAGCTTTGTGTTAAGTACTAATTAAAGCAGTTAGCATTAGTTGATTCTCTGTAAATAATGGTGAAGATCTGGTTTTTAATTGTAAATAAGTAATAGTTAATAATAAGGGAGAAGATCTATAAAAGTTAAGTCTTCTTATAATTATAAATGATTTAATAGTTAATAATTAAAGAAATAATCCTTTAGTTAGCATAATATTAGAATTTCTTATAGTTATGTAAGTAAAAGCGTTCGGACAAGTCTCTTTTATATATAACCTAGCAAATCTGTAGTTATTAGCAACTACTAATTAGTGTTAGTAATGCATAGATTACTATCTAATGCAGCTATAATAAAGTAGTAAGGGGGGGGGGTAATCTAATTTAATTTATTATATATTTTAAAAGGGAAAAGAAGCAAGCTATAATATAAAGGTATAGTATTATGGCTACGTTACAGCCCCAGGTCATATAACCTGTAATCCAGCTAATTAGGGTGCGTGCATTCTGTGTGCGACCTACAATTCCTGGTTAATGCGGCGTACCCCTTCCATCCTCCATACGAGCGATTCCAACAGTCCCCCTAACTACTATTTTAGTCCTAGGAATAGCCTTTATTACTTTCTTAACTGCCTTTTTAACTATAGTTTCTATCTTATTATTAACTACTTTTATAATTAAAGCCTATAGGCCTTTTATACTAGTTCTTATTTAGGCTATTTCTTTACCTATATTTATAGTAATTTATATAATAAATCTAATAAAAGCCTATATTTTTATTATTTTTACCTTAAGAATAACTTTTATTATTAATTCCTTTAGTAATTTTATTTTATTTTTTAATTTCTCTTATACTATTATTACTTTAGAATTCTTTCCTTAATACTATATTTCTTCCTAAGTAGTGCCTTATTTTTTATTAATTATAGATTTATATAAAAATTCTTTAATTATTATACCTTTTATATTACTTACTTTCCTTATATAATATATTATTACTAAGAAGGGTAATTAATAATAAGAAATCTGATTCTATGCTTCTTTTTTATTTTAGACGTAATACCGCATTATATCCGCGGTGTCGGGTTCCTTTAGTTAGTATAACGTTAGAATTTCTTATAGTTATAGTAATATTATAGCTATTTATTTATAACTAGGAATTATATAAGGTTAAGCATATTATAATATATAAGTATTAAGGCAAGTAGTATAAATACTTAGTAAAGTAAAAAGGCTATAATAAATTAGAGAATTCCTAAGTACTAAAAAGAAACTTTAATATATAAGATATTATAAGGAATTATAAAAGGAGAATAGTAGTAAGGTAGCAGAATATATATATAATATATTATAAGAGATATTAGTAATATTATAAGAGTTAATATTAAGAAAGCAGCAAGGTAGTAAAGTATATATATAATATATTATAAAAGATATTAGTAATATTATAAGAGTTAATATTAAGAATAAGTATAAGCTAGAACCTAGTAGAGACCTTACTATAAGGTTATTATAAGATTAGATTTACTATTAAAAATACAGGGAATAGGGTAGGCTTAACGTAATGTATATATTTAGTAAGTTATAATAAATAATAATATAAGAGTTATATATTTAAGAAAAGAGGCTTACTAGGTTATAGTAAGAGAGTTATAAGAGAGCAGAGAATAAGGCCTAGGACTACTATAGTAATTAAGGGTAATTATAAATAAGAGAAAGTGCTTTATTAAGAGAGTTATAAAATAAGAGCATAAGGGTATAAAGACTTACTAAAGTAAGCTATGCCCTAGCTATATATAAGTATATAGAGGGATAGGCTTTATAAAGAGATAGAAAGGCTAGTAAATATAATCTTTACATTACTAACCCTACCTATAGCTATTTAGCTCTAAGTATGCTTAACTATAGCCTTTACTCCACTAGTAGACCTCTAACCGTGACACCTATAAACAAAGGGAAATCGCAGAGATTCGCTGAATTAATAGTCATGACAATCTGGTTAATGTAATGACAAAGGCCTCTTTAAATAAGAGCCTTAAGACCTTTATAACTAGAAATAAAGCCTAAATTTATATAAAAGGTTAGGTAAGAAGACTAATTAAGAAGATTAATGCTAGAGCTGCTTAGCTGCCTAGGATATTACTAATAAAAAGAAAAGGGCAAGTTTTCCGCTAAATCTAATATTAAATTAAGCGTGTAATAAAGAGTTTAAATTTAATAAATTTAAATATAGTTTAAGTAATTAACTTAAGGGGCTTTAAAGCAGGAATTACGCTCTTTTACTTTACTTTTAAATGTTTTAAACTAATAAGGGTTATCTATTTAGGTTATATTTCTTATATATTATAGCGTTATTAATTTTTATTATTTATTAATTTTTATGGGTTTATTATGCATTTTTAAAGCAATTCCTTTTTTTTAATAAAGAGAAAATAATGGTTTCACAGGGTACGATATGCTGCAGCAATAACGCGGGAGGGGGTAACAAAGGTCTGATTTCTATTATAGTTATAGTTATCTAAAGGGAAAAAAGGGGGACAATATAAAAGTATAGTATTATAGTTATAGTACTGCCCTAGGTTACATAACATAGTAATCCAGCTAATTAAGGCATGCGTATTATGCATATAACCCATAATTCCCAGTTATTATTATATATTCCTTCTATTTTCTAGATAAGTAATTCTAATACTTATAAACTCACTCTTTATTAAAAAAGAGAAATTGCTCTAAAACACGTAAAAAATCCGTAAAAATCAACAAATAATTAAAAATTAATAACGCTACAATACATAAGAAATATTACCTAAAATGAATAACTTTTCTTAGTTTAAAGCACCCTTAAAGCCCCTTAAATTAATTGCATTTAAATTTATTAAATTTAAACTCTTTATTATATGCTTAATTTAATGCTAGATTTAGCAGCAAATTCATCCTAAGCAGCTTCAGCTTTAACGCTTAATACTGGTCTCTTTACTTAACCTTCTACTTAGATTTAAGCCTTATTCTTAGTTATAAAGGTCTTAAGGCTTCTATTTAGAGAGGCTTTTATTATTGCATTAGTAAGGTTATTATAGCCATTTACTTATTAGATTTCTGCGATTTCCCTTTACTTATATAACTATTATAATACTATAATATTAATTATAAGCCTTTTCTCCTTTATAGTACTTAATTTAATAATATACTTATATAATAAGAAAAAGTTGGTGCATATTATAATTAGGATATTTAGCTTATTTAATTAATTAGTAATAATGCTTAAAGTTATACTTATTATATAAGTAATATTAACTCCTTAAACCATTTTATATAGCTTTAATACTAAGGTGCTTCTTATAACTCTTTTAGATTTCATAGAGCTATAGGTCATAATATTACCTATAAGCATAAATTTAAAGGCATTAATATTCTTTTCTTTATTACTAAGAATAATTATATAGCTAAGCTGCAAGCTAAGGTCTTTATTATTTATAAAGAAGCTATTAATAAAAACATAAAGAAAGGCATTTTCTAGTAAGAGAGGTATATAATAAAGTCTATAGTTCTGATTATTAATTTACTATCTAAGCCTCTTATTAAGCTTTATTATATTATTAAGTTCTGGTTATTAACTTTAAGTAGTAATAGAAAGATTATAAGAGGCTTTAAGTTAGCAGATAAGAGTAATATATATATCTTAAGCCCTCTACTAAATATATTAAGCTTAATTATCTTAGTTAACTTTTAATAGCTTCTTTCCTTATATCTTTTATTATAAAAAAAAGGTATTATTATTAGCTTTGCTTAAAATGCAACTATTAAATATTAATAGTGTTGATTTCTCTAGGCGTTGCTTTAGCTTTATAAGAAATCCGGCATTTTTTAACTTAACCTTTTTATAATTAAAGAATTTAGTGTTACTAAGGCCTAATGTATTATTAGTTTATATTCTAATAAGTCTAAAATAAGAGTTTTCCTTTAAAGAAATAAGAAAACATAGGTTGTAAGTAGAAGTAATTATCTAAAGCTTTTAATAATAATAATTAAAATACATTAACTACTAATATATACCTGCTTTTGCAATTTTATAAAGTGGCTTTATTATAACCATAATAATATCTAGCGGGTAGAGGTGTGTAATTTATGCTAAAAGCTTTGTAAGAATTATATAATTAAGCTTTATCTATAACTATATATATGCTTAGGTAATATCCCTTAACTAAGCCATAATGCCTTCTCTTTTTAATAATAAAGCAAGAGTAATAATAAGCCTCTAGCTAGCTCTTTAAATTATTAGGGATTATATAAGAATAACCTCTTTTTTATAGTTACTATAGCCTTAAATAACACATTATAATTTTTTATATAGGGAATTAGTTGCTTTACCCTTAATCTTATATACTATTTATAAACTAAAAAGTCTCTTACTTTTATGCTTTGAAGGGTTAAATTAAATAAATTTAAACATATTTCTTACTAGTAAAGCGTTAATCTTAGCCTTATTAGAGAGCTTAAATAGTTCTCTAGGCATAGTGATTTTTCCTTATATATAAAGGTTAATTATAAGTTAAAAATCAGCCTTTTCTTTCTCTATAAGGAAAGCTTCTAGTTAAGGGTATTTCCAAGGTCTTTTACGGCCTCTTTATAGTGGATTTATAGGGTTGTTAAGGGGAGTCTTATAAATAATTTTATTAATCTAGTCTAGGTTATTTAGGCCTATGCCTTGCTCTTCTTAGAAAGTTAAAGCTATTCCTATAGCTTCCTTATTTTAAGCTTAGTTATCCTTATAAGAAGTCTTTGCTTTTAGTAAAGTAATATATGGTTTAATAACTATAAATTTAAACTTTAAAGGGCTATAAGGCATTTTAATAATATAAGTCTTTCCTTTTATTAAAAAAAGCTTATATAGGCTAGTTTATTTACCTTTTTTATAATAAACTTATATATTAGAGTTTAAGGGAAGATTATATGTTAGTAAGGTTATTAAGCTATTTTAAGTATTAAAGGCATTATTAACTTAATGCCTTATAAGACTATATCTTACTTTATTTATTGCTTTTTAAAGTATTTTAGCTTTTTAAATAACTATAAAGCTTAAAGGGGAATTATTTATTATTTTTAAATAGGTTCTAAAGACTAAGAGGGTAGAATTAAGGCTATTTAGGCTAGCAGAGTTATTAACTGCTTTAATAGCTATCTAAAGTATTTACTCTTTTAAGAAAAGACTATAAGCTTTAGTCTTAATAATATTATATGCTCTTTAAAGAGAGGTATAATATTACTTAAGTTTTCTAATACTATTATATACTTTAACAGGGACTTTATTAATATTAATTAATAATAGTTAAGCTAAATATCTGATGTGAAAATTTACTTAAAGTAAAGTTTCTTTTAGTATTATAGACTATTTAGTCTAGGGGTCTAAGATATATATTAATTTAATATTCCTTAAGGGCATTTTAGATATCTTAAGTTTTTTATTATTAGGGTTTAAGAAAGCAAGCAGCTTAAAATAAGGTTGCTAAGTTAATAATATAAAGAACAGGCTTCTTATTAATTTATATAATATTAATAAGAACCTTATAGTTAAATTTAAGATTATCTTTAAGGGTAAACTTAAATCTACTAGAAGCCTTAGTATTTATTTAGTATTAGTAATAGGTATATGTAATTTTTTCTATATTAGCTTTATTAAAATCTTTACTAGCTTTAGTAAGAAGGTTATATAGTTAGTTAATTAAAGGATAGCTAAATTAATAATAAAGTTAGTAAATTTCTGCTTTTAAGAGCATAAAAACAGTAGGTTTTAAAAACTAATTATTTACTAAGAATATCCTTATTTTTAAATAATAGGTACTTTTTTTTCTCCTTAAATAAAAAGGTTCTTAAGATTATTAAGCTTAATACCTATTTTATTTATATTTATAATAAAATATTGAAAAGGCATAGCACTATTAAGAATATAAAAAGAAATTATACTAAAAATTATACTAAAAATTATAAAAAGCTTTAAAATGCTATTTAAGGTTATACTTTTAGCACTAAAGTTAATAGTTTTCTAGTTAAAAAAAGGCTTAATTATAAGGTTTATTATAAGACATATTAAGGCTTTAACTTAACCTTAGCTAGTAGTTAAGATTCTAGCTACTTTAGTATTTAGAAGGATATTATAAAATGTTTTTATAGTATATTATAAATCCATAAGAAATACCTGCTATTATATAGTTTTATTAGTATTACAGTTATAAGGGTCTTTAATAAATAATGCGTGTTTAAAGGCGTTATCTTATAGGAAATTCACGGTTAAGGCAGAAAAGAGAGAGGGATTAGGTGCTTATATAAAGAAATTTATAAATATAAGGGTTTCTTATGCTTTTTTATTACTTTATACCTTTTCTTCTTTAAAGGTAATAAATACTGCATTTTAAGCAGCCTTTTTATATTTATTCTTATTACTACTATCTAGGGGTAATAACTCTTTATCTTTATTTTTAAATACTTATAAAAATACGTAAAATTAGTATTTAAAAGAAGGGGATTTATACCTTTAGTTACTCTACTAAGTTTCTTTTACTTTCTTTTGTTTAGAGATAGGATAGTTAGTTAACTAATATTCTTCTTTATAACAAATAAAGCATTTCTTAAATTTAGCTTTATTTTAGAGTTAGGAAGCTTGTAAATATTATTAGTTAGTAAACAAGACTATATTAGTGCTTAGGGTAGTGTTTTAAGGTTAATACTTACTTTCTCTTATAATTTATTAGCTTATAAATGATTTTAAAACAGGTTTTATTATATTCTTTATTATAAGGCAGTAGCAAATATTACTAACTATGCCTTTATAGGTAATAGTTTAGACATAGGTTATTTAGTTAAATTTAGGGCTATTTTAAATAAATATTTCTAGTTAGTACCTAAGGATTATATCTTTTTTAAAGGGGTAGTAAAGACTATTAAATAGGTTTAAAAGCTATTAAATCATTAATTCTAAATATTTAAGTTTAGTCTTTATTAGATTTTTAGCTATAATATAATAAAACTTTATCTCTTAAAATCATGTTAAGTAAAATTTTTGATTTTCTTTAGTCTTAAAGTTTTCCTTTATCTGCTTAGTTATTATATTAAATAAAACAAGTTTTTTATTAAATTTCTTAAGGTAATACTTATAGGCATTACCTATAAGCATTATTAATAGTATAAATAAATATAACTTAGGTAAAATTTCTTATGCTATATAAATATTCTTAAAGATTAGGACTTTTAAATATATAAAGTTAAAAAGTACTTTAAAATACTTATTTTCCTTATTATAAACTCTAGTAAGAGATTTTAAGGCTTTTTAGTTTATATTAGTAATTTCCTTTAATATAGTTTGTTCTTTTAGGGGAGAGGGGATTATTATTTCTATTATTATTTCTTTAGTAAGAGGGTTAAGAGGGTTAGGAGGGTTAGGGTAAGGTAAGGTTATTATTAATATTATTATATTAATGGTGTTGTTTCTTATTAGGAGCTTTCTATTAAAAAAGAAGAAAAAATTATTTATACTAACTAAATTAGTAAGTACCTAGTTAATTAGTCTTTATAATCCTTCTTACATATTAATTCCTTAATCTTAAAGAATATCTTAAAGTACTTATTAAACCTTAGGGATAATTTTCTTAAAAATATTAGTATTTTATTTTTTAAAGTCTTCTTAATATATAAATAAAAACCTAGTACCTTATTAATTACTAGATTTATATTAGTTAATATAGTAGGTAAATTTATTATAAAGTTTAGAAGTTATAGCTTTTTTAGGGTTAATTTCTTTATTAGCTTTAGCCTATTTTTTTATAAAGTATTTAAAATACTTTTAGAGTTTTATAAGAAGGGAGTCTTAAATAGGTTAGTTAGCTTTAATAGTGAAAGTTAAAGCTATTTTTAGTGTTTTCTCTGTAATAGATAATAAAGAAAATACTTTAATTGTAAACTAGTAGTAAAATTAATAATAAGGGGTAAATTTTATAAAAAAACTTCTTAATAATTATAAATAAGTAGTAAAAGTTAATAATAATAAAAAAAGCTACTTTTAAATAGCATAAACAACAGATTCTATGCAATTAAATTAATAAGTGTATTATATTAGAAGTTTATCTTTTCTATTAATTCCTAGCCAATCTATAGTTATAATAACCACTAATTAGTAATGGTTTTACAGGGTATAATACACTATAGTAATAATACAAAGGGGGGTAATAAAGGTCTGATTTCTATTATAGTTATAGTTATTTAAAGGGAAAAGAGGGGGATAATACAAAAGTATAGTGTTATAGCTATAGTACTACTG
>AFQZ01000405.1:0-40885 GCA_000222935.2 Aciculosporium take MAFF-241224
GAAAGAAAAAAGAAAGAAGAAGAAGAGAGAGAGAGAGAAAGAGAGAGAAAGAGAGAGAATGGCCCCCAAGCTCACATCTCTCCTCCCCTCGTGGGCGCTCGGCAGCAGCAGCACCGGCAGCAACAAGATGCCCTGCCACGAGTTATTCCCCGAGGCGGACCCGACGGCAGACGACGACGACGACGACGACGACTGCGGGAGCTGCTCGGCGCGGTACCCGCGCTGGTTCACCATCAACGACAAGGACGACATGTACGGGACCATCAAGGCCTGGAGCACGCACGTGCTCGTCGCGACGGGCAAGACGGACTGGGCGCGCGACGTGGCCGACGAGGAGGGGAGCGTCATGCAGGCGCTCGGGCGGGCCGCGGAGGACGAGTCCGCCCGCGGGGGGGCGCCCCCGGCGAGGCCCCCGGGGCGGGTCATGGTCTCGGCGTGCGACATGCCCGTGCCGGACCCGGACGACGAGGCGACAGGGGACGACGAGGACGGGGTGGCGCCCGCGACGGTGCTGCTCCTCCCCGCGATGCGCTACGTCCACGGGGTGCACGCGCGCAACGTCCCCCTCTTCCTCGACGAGGTGCTCGGCGGGGGGGGGGCGCCGACGAGCGACGCCCCGGCCCGGCGCTTCTTCCGCACGACGGCCTGTCCGCACAGCGCCGTGGTCCTGCTGTGTAGCCACCGGAGGAGGGATGTCCGGTGCGGGCAGAGCGCGCCGCTGCTGAGGCGCGAGCTGGAGAGGCTGCTGCGCGCGAGGGGGCTGTACCGCGACTGGGACGACGAGCGGCCGGGGGGGGTGGGCATCTATTTCGTGAGCCACGTGGGCGGGCACAAGTATGCCGCCAACGTCATGGTTTATCGGCGGGGGAGCCACGCGTTTGGGGAGAGGAGGGGTGGGCAGCATCAGGGCCGGGGCCAGGGCCAGGGCCAGAGCCAGGGTGGAGAGGAGGAGAAGGGCGCGGGGACGGGCGACGGGGGCGCGGCGCAGTGCATCTGGCTGGCGAGGGTGCGGCCCGAGGACTGCGCCGACGTGGTGCGGTACACGGTCTTGAGGGGGGAGGTGGTGCGGCCGGGGAGGATGCTGAGGGGGGGGTTTGACCGGGCCAAGGGGTTGGCGAGCTGGTGAGGGGGTGGTGAGACGAGGACGGGTGAGATGAGACGGGGAACGTGTCTGGGCAGGTTCGGGTGTAGATGTGGGAAAGAAAGTACAGATACATGGACGCACGCCGACGAGAGAGAGAGAGAGCGCAGGCGGGCCGAGAAGGCGACGCCCAGACCAGACCAGACCATCTTTCTGCACAACCATGATTTCTTCCTTGTCACCCCGTGTGCGTCATGAACAAGGCGTGACTCTATCGAAACCTCCCACCCCCGCCCGATCCGACCAAGGTGAACCAAGACAGCATCAAGCCCTGAACCCAGAGACAGGCCCCGAATATGCAACATGCATGCCGCTCCATCACCCCGGCATCCCTCCGGAGGACAACCCCCCCCCCCATCATGGCTCAGGTCCAGACACGGAACAGGAGAAGAGGAGACAGGACCGGCCACGGCGGCCCCCGGCAGGGCCCCCGGAGGGAAACAGCAACAGAGCGGCTCCGGACAAGACCCAAACACCCCATTTCACATATCCCCCCTTCCTTGGCGGCACCCACCCAGCAACACCGCCTCCATGACCCCTCGGCACTCATCCCCCGGAACAGATATCCAAAAAGCAGGTATCAAACCACGCAAGAGACGCGAGACGCAAAACGCAAAAGACGTGCCGCAAAGGCAAAAGGAAATCTAAAAAAGATGAACAGCACGCCCCTAGTCCACGACCGACCGCGTCCCGCTGCTGCTGCTGTCGCCCGACGTGACGCTCAGGCTCCGGCCCGCGGCGCGCACAAACTTGTAGATGGCGAAGGCGACGAGGGCGAGGACGAGGAAGAGGACGAGGATGATGAGCGCGATGACGTGGTTGCGCTGCATGGTGGGCTGCCCTGTGTCGCGTCTTGCGTCTTGTTGCGCATGCGCCGCGCCGTCCTGTGTTTTGCCTGTTGCCTTGGATGATGATGGTGCTGATGATGATGGTGGTGCTGATGATGATGGTGCTGATGATGATGGTGCTGATGATGATGGTGCTGATGATGATGATGATGATGATGGTGCTGATGATGATGATGATGATGATGATGCTGATGCTGTGTGGACGTGCGCGATGCTGCCTTCTCGTGAATGACGGAGGCGCTCTGGCGCGGGAGTCTAGACGGGACGCCGCCGGAGCGCGCGTGCCCAAGTACGTGCGTGTGTGTGATGATGATGCCGCTCGCGTCCCGGACCAGAAAGCGCATGCATGTCCTCCTTCTCTCCTCGCCGCAGACGCCCGTCGTGCCGTGAAGCGTATGTGTGCGAGCGCGAGCAAGCAGCAAGGCACACCCCTTTGCCGCGCAGCCCAGACGAGAGCCCCGTCCGACTCGTCGCCGTCCAGAAGGAGGGCGAACCTGATGCGGACTTGGGCCGGAAGAAAAGTCGTCGCACGAACCGAGCAACGCACACGACGACCGGGGTTGGAGCGCAGAGGGGTGGGCGTTTCGAGCAAGATGGTGATGCGATACGAGATAAAGATGGAGGTTGGGGAAAAAAAAAAAAAAAATTTAATACGAAAAAAAATTAAAAAATATAAGGTAAAAGATTTGCATCCAAAAATCGGATTCAACTTCTCCTCATCCTTCTTATTCAAGCAGAGACCAGACAGACACAAGACAGATGGACTGCCGTCCTGTAAAAGCAAACCGCGAGTGGGTAGGAAGGCAGACCGGAATCATTGCCCAGACGACCGACGTACGTCTGTGGCAGACCAACAAGAGTGGCCGACGTGTCGACGGCCCGTTGCCCCGCCACCCGACTTTAGCAGACCCACCCACCCCACCCATGGGATTGATTGGCTGGCCCGGCAGCCCCCAAAGAAGAGACAAGAAGAAGAGGAGGAGGAGGAGGAGGAGGAGGAGGAGGAAAAAGGACGAGGCTGGGTGGTCGATGGACCACGAATCGGTCGTGTGGATGGACCAGCCTCTCCCGATAGACAATCAATGCATTGACACGATCCAATACGTTGCTTGATTTCACCCACCCGACAATTCCATCGCAAAGGCCAAAGGCCACCCATCCATCAAGTCGCAGCCCTTCATAAACGAGTTCGTGATAAGAAAAAAAAAAAAAATTAAGGTAGAAAACATCAAGTCACAGCACGCAAACACGCCTTGGTGATGAAAGAAGAAGACATGAAAAAACACCGACTTGCTATTAATCCCCGTAAAAACAACAACATTCGAGCACATCAGCCCCATCACTCTCCCTCCTCTCTACGAGCCACCCTCTTGACCCTCACCCTTCACGATTGCTCCCAGGACCCAGATCGACCGTGGTTGGGTCAGGGGAGCCTTCCGGGACATGTCCTGCAAGATTGTGCATTCAAGAACACGGCTGCCACCAGGAACAAACTCTCCGCATGCCCGTCCGCGCTTCCATTCAGGAGCGCACCACCCACTCCGTTGACATGTAAGGGTGGGGAAAGGGGGAGGTCCGAGAGAAGGAAAGAGGTTGAGAGAAAGAAGAACAAGACCAAAAAAAATAAAAAAAAATAAAAAAAATTTCAAACGCAAAACACAATAAATCTCCAGAAAGAATAGCCTCCCTCCCGCTTGTTCAGTTCACCTTTGCATCCTCGGTGATTATCTTGACATGCCTCTCGTAAAACTGCAACATCTGTTTTCCCATCACACGGCGTTAGCAAAAAAAGAAGAAGCTGCCTTGCTCCCTTTCCAAAAAGACACCAAGGGGGGAGAAGAAGAAGAAGAAGAAGAAGAAGAAGAAGACAAACCCTTTGTGGACATTTCTTGTAAATAACCGACGTGTCATGCTTCGTCTTCTTGCCATTCTTCCAAATAAGATAGACAACAAGCCGCCCGCTGCCCTGATCCTCGCACGCATCAATCGTGTCAATTTCCTCCTCCCAGGACCCAGCCGGCGGCGCCCACGCCTTTGGCGTCGACGCCGGAGGCGTAGAATCCCCCGGGTGCGTGCCGTTCTTCCGCGCCCGCTTGCTCGAGCTGCCGCCCGCGGCGGATGCGCCCCGCCCCCTCTTCTTACCCCGTGCTGCCTTTTCCGTCTGCTCAAAGATCTTGTCACGTCCGCCGATGGAGTCAAAGTAATCGTCTAGGATCTGGTGTGCCGATTCCCTGTTTGACGCGCGTAATAGATATGGCCCTTTTGTCAGTGTCCCCTTCTTTCCCACCGTCCGCGGCTGTACCGCCCAGACGGCAACATGAGGGGGATAGAAAGAGCAGCTCACTCGAGATTTTCCTCGGGCTCCCAGGTTAGGTCCTTCTTGGAGTCGTATCCTTCCCATTTTACCTGGAATTTCAGCGAGCCCTGTATTGTGTGCAAATCACCACGTCAGCGCCGTCATGCCCTCGTGCCCGGATTGGAATCCATCGGCAGCAAGCTGGCGAGTTCGTTCAGCGGGGCAACCCACATCCTCATCAATCATGTGGTTATTGATCGCCTCGACAATATATCTTTTCATCATCACCAATGTCAGTCCCTGTATTGTATCCCCGGAGCAAGGCACAAATCCTCAAACCTACTCGTCTTCTTCCATGCCCTCTTCGTCGCCCTCCCCCTCATCACTCCCATTGCTCCCACCAACATTCCTCTTGCCGACAACGCGTTTGTCAACGGCACCACCGTCACTCGCGTCGCCGCCCGCCTCGTCCGCATCGCCAGCAACAGACGCCGAGTTGGGCGACGACAGGGACGGCAAGGGCGGGACTTGGACCTCGGAAGCTTCGTCGTCGCTCAGAGCTGAAGTCGTGTCAGATCGGAGTGGCACGCTACTCAGAGCTGCTGCTGTTTTGCTCAAGGAACACACAAAGAAAAAAAGGGCTTCTTTTTCGCGACCCCGACGAGTGGAAAGCTAGAGCTCCGGGATCGCACCCTTCGCAAGCGCCCTAGATCAACCGTCGCGTAGAGGCGCATCAATTACATACCTGGAGGCATTTCGGCAGCAGTAGTCGCGGTTTGTACGAGGGCGCTGAGTGACGGCAGAGGTTTGGTATTGCGGATGCGTTGCCAAGACGCGCGGCTCATGAACCAGAACGGGTGCTTTTTGTGGGCGAACAATTCAGTTTGGTTCCACGCGCGAGGCAAGCTTGCTGTGGAGGGAGGTTGGGTGGTTGGTTGCGCACGTGACGCTGAATGTGGACGGACTTGGGATCCGAAATGGTCACGCCGTGGTGGTGGTGCCTGAGGCTTCCACCCTCCTCCAACGGGATCCTCCAATGGGGTCCTCCAACGGGATCCTCCAATGGGGTCCTCCCATGGGGTCCTCCAATGGGGTCCTCCCATGGGATCCTCCAATGGGGGACTGGCACGGCTGCCCGGCCCCGCCTAGGCCGGGGAAGCGGCTCTCGGCATCAAACCGCAGTGGCCTGACTCGACAACTCTTACCGGGCCCTTCGAGGAGGCGCGCCTCCGACTTTATCCTGCTGCACGTCACCTGTGACACGACACGGCACCGCATGTCGGCACCGGTCTCATGAGCCCCAGCGCGTGAGAGGCGGGCTGAAGCAATAACCCGGGCCCGGTTGGGCAGAAAACGTGCACCTGCTCTCCCTTCTTTCCAGACCGCTGTTTGAAACACCCACGAGGGCTGCGGCGATGGCTCCGAGGCCGAGATTCAACGGCCACTAGTCCTGGCGATGCTGCGCACGCTCAACGGCTGGTACACGGGACACGGGGGCCCCTCTTCTCGCAGGACGGGGCGGCGTCGCCCCTGCTGAGCCGTTCCTCTGACCTGATCCGTTTTCGCGGCACAAACCGCAACAGCAGGCGAGAGGCAACCGGGACGGACACGGCCAAGGTCGGTTCCCGGAGGCTGCCTCTGGGCGAGCCGCGTACCTGAGATCGATCTCGTCCTGTACCACGGCACAGACTATCGTGCCCCTGAACCATGATGCGCGCCGGGGCAGCACATTTGGGAGCCGATGGGTGTATATCGTGCCGCTCCATGGCTTTCCATCTTTTGGGCAACGTTCCTTATTTAAAATTCGGATGCATACATGTCTTTTGGGCACGTTGGAAAAAAAAAAAAAAAAAAAAAAGGCAATATAGGACAAGCGTGGCTGAAGCACGCAGGCAGGCACTCGCTCACTGTACGTACATGATGACGTTGGGGCTCGCACTTGTAGCTGTCAAAACGCGAGACATCATCTTCAGCCCAGATGGCCTGAGCACAATGCGCAAGTCAGGCCGTGGCATCATACTAATACGGTGCACGTTGGGCCCGCTACCCGATGGTAACTGTCTTGTTGCCCAGATGAAAGTGCGCTTCTATTTTCATCACCTTCACTTTGATTCGTGCGTCTTGCCTCCGCGACGAGTTTGCTCCGAGACAAGGTTGCATTGCCGCCGAGCGGGTGAGGCATTTTGCCCCTTGGATATCAATAATCTATGTCCAACGTTGGCATGTTCTTTGTGGCCAACAGCCGAGTCAAGTGTTTGCAGTTGGTAGCTGGCACTGCCGCCAAGGAACCACCTGGGCCTTTGACTGAATGTCTAAGACTTGTTGCTCATCTTTGAAGCTGAGGGAAACAACAAGATACGCGATGGCATTTACAAAAAGAGTTCTTGGGCGTCTTGCCCTCGGGAACAGCCTGCAGATATAGATAAAAGGGGGGATTTGTTTTTGGTCTCACCTTTCACCCATGTATGTATACACATGTATACCAATGGTCTACGTGCCTCCGTTGGCTTTGCAGGACTTGGCTGGTGCCATCCTTGCCACCTTCTCACAGACAGAAACGCGACCTTCCTCATTCAGGCTACACATCGTCCTGATTACCAGTCCGTGATTGACCTAGACTGAAGGCAGCGAGACCCAGTTGCGGTCCGCACCCTGTAGTTATCGGCCAAGCATTCTGCCTAAATAAGGGCTTCGTCCTTTCAACACTCTCGAGACAAACTTGCTGCTGACGTCTGTCCTGCTCGCTCGATCAAGAGGACCCTGGTAGCAGGCGACAATTGTCACGACATCCTCTCGGTGTTGTGGACAGCGTCTTGCAGAGCATCCATGACACACCATCATCGCAAATGACACGAAAAGCACAGCGGATAGTGCAGTCCGCACAGTGTCTGCCGAGGCTGAACGAGGCATTCGCCAACTGCACTCATCCGAATTGACAAACCACGGGCAGACGTTTATGTACCGACATGTACCCAACTGTTGAGCCAGTCTCGAGCACAGCGAAACCCAAGAGGCAATGGCGGCAGATGGGCATGACAAATGGAAATAGATGACAGTGGACAGAGCTTATAGCAAAAGGGTCCAACAGGGCTGTCAATTCGCTCAAAGCCGTGTTGCATGATTACATCTTTGATCCTTGAATCTGTAGCGACTGATGTCTTTTGGGCCGTGTTGTTGGATGGAAGAACGGATGTTGCAGACGATGAGACCATGCTTTTCCCGCTTTGCCGTCACTAATGCCGAGAAAATTATTTGTCCAAAAGAGAACAGGCCGTGTTCAAGAGATCTTGTTAGAAACCTCGACAACTTGGACAAGCAATCCTTTGCCTACCTTCCGGCTAGCCGTTCCGTCCTGGAATCACAAGGAACGGCAATATGCTTGTTGGCCATTGTGCTGACAACAGCCGAGGAATCATGAGGCTGAATTTCTTACAAGGCAGCACACATGTTATGGTAAGGAGCGTGTCTCTGCGCTCGGATCGGCTTCATCTTCAACAGAAGCAACAGACCAGCCACATCTCGACCCAACATGCCAGAAGGAACACGCTGCGAGCATATACACATAATAAATAAGTACAGGGGAAGTCCAAGGTCGAGGCTCAGATCGTGAGGGGATGATCTGCTGGGCTCAGCTCATGGCGTCGCAGAATGTTGCCGTTGGCACACGGCAAGCCATAAACGAGAGGTGGCTCGTCGCAGCTTTCGAAACCTTGAGTCGTGACGAGCGCTCTTCTTGGACAGCCCGAGGTCTAGGTGGGATACTTAGCAGACGGTCAACTATTAGCAGGGAACATTGTTTTGGGCTAGTCATATTGAGCAGGAGCAGACGTAATGCTTCGTATTGCTCAGTACCACATGTGATGATGGTATGTATGAGTGCAAACAGTGGGAAAAGACCCATTGAAAGGTACGTGCCTGGTTGGTATTCAATCGAGCTCTCTCTCTCTCTTCTTCTTTTTCCATTGATGCCTTCCTCGGCTAGGCCAAGCCAGTGTCGTTTGCCAGGTGTGTACATCATGTCATCTGTGAGGGTAGACTTGAATACCTCGAGGAGAAAAGAGCGACGATTTGACTGGTCCATGGCATTCCAGCCGAAGGTGTGCACCGGATTCTGGGGAGGCAGGGACTAGGAAGGGAAGGAGCAGTCGGTGACGGCCCTTGTCTATCAACCAGTGCGAAACAAACGAGTTGGCTGGACGGAGGCAACACGGGCTTGGCCGATGTAGGGACGATCCACAACCCGTACCACCACAAGCCGGCACTTGCGTCACTCTGTTCTCCTCTGTTCTCCTCTGAGTGCGCCAAGGCCTCAAGAGATGCTGTACTGGGTACATGAACACTGGACCCACATCCCCATGAGACACTAAAGTTGGCAGTCAAAGGTACTTGGTTTACCATCATGATCCTGCTCATTTACAAGTACCTCTTGTCAGCACTCGCTACTTCTCTGAGGCTTGGGCGCACGCAAAAGGTACATGAAATGCGGGGTTTTTCTTTTATTTTTTCTTTTCTTTTATTTATTTTTTTGGCATGTTCGCAATCAACACCACACCCAGACATCGATGCATCCTCTCCAAAGCGGTGCGCGAGGGCCTTGTTGAGCTTCCGACGAGGAAATCCCAGAGTCCTCATCTCCAGCAGAATCCTCCATCATGGTTCTGGCTTGTCGAGTCGACGCCCATGCCAAGCTCCGTCATTCTGCGGTCTAAGCCACGCGAGAAGGATGAAATCCTGACAGCGTTTGGAAAGTCGAGACGATCCTGGTCTGCCCACCTGGATCTTTGATTTCTCCAGACCCGTCTACCAGACTTGTTTCAGACACGCTGTCCCTGCAAGGTACCGTACGCATGTGCCCATGTACGCGACAATACATGCCGTACGCACATACAGGCAGAGGTGTCTCCTGTGCCAGGTCCGGGATGGGCTTGTCCTGCCACCTGGCTGCGGCTTGCCTGTGCATGAAGCATGAGGCATCAAGCATGAAGAATGACGCAGGTCTGGGTTGCTCTTCCAATTGACCGACGCTCAGAGGGCTCAGATATCTGTAGCCTCTCTTCCGTGGGGCGCCTTTTTCTTGCATGTACACATGTTGCATCTTGCCGGCATTGGTGAATTCTCCTAGTCAGCATCCCCGTCTACCAGGTCTCTGTTTCTGATGCCGTCTACTAGACGTTTGGAATCTAGCATAGGCGCGTTGCCGTCAACCCGCACCGTCGCACCAAACTTTCCAGACATCTGGCCGTGACCTTTTCCAGGGGACCCTCTGCTGCGGGGCTCTCAAACATCAAATGGGAGCATTCGATGTAGAAAAGCTATAGGAGGATCCCGTCTCGCTCGCTTATGTGTATGCATGTATGTGTGCGCGTGTACTGTATGTATGTATGTATGTACATATGTACATGTGTACGGATGGACTGTGATTGCTACATATATGCATGTCAAAAGGATTGCCTTGCATTAGTGCCACGGTTAGTCATGACGGTTTCTTTGTGGACTCTGGTTGCCAGATGACGATGATCCATGACTGCCAGGCACGTACCGCGGGCCGAAATCAAAAGAGTAAACAAAACCGCGTCAGTCCGTAGGGCCTGAGAAGCAATCATCAAAGAGCTGGCGATCCGTTCCTTTCGTCCAACGATGTCGTGGCCGAGGAGGCACTTGAGTCAGTGCCGCTCAAAGCGACGACATGGCCAAGTCACGAAACAATTTGAAGTTCTGGCTGGCATGGATGCGAGGACATATGTGACTGGCGCCTTCGCTTCTCGGCCATGACTAGGGCCCTAGGGGGGGTATGGGGGTGGGCTGGCAGCCTGGCAGGTGGGTGCGTGTGCGCAAGTGGGGACGGGCAGACAGCTTCCGGAACAGCACGAGCTGGGGAGCTCTTGCCTTCAAACAGCTCTCACCTGAGGTGGACGCCCAGAAAAGCTCGAGGCCGTTATTAAGCAAGTTGGGATATCCTCGTCCAGCTCCACACCGCGAGGTCAAAAACCTGGAACAATCATCTTGGGTTCTTATCAGAGGACAAGCAGAAGCGCCATTGACCGCCTGTCCCATGTCCGTCCTTTCCATTCCTCCTTTTACATTTTTCTCTCCTTCAGCCTTCTTCACGGGAGGAGCAGGCCTTAAAACCGGACTCCCTCCCCTGCGGCCTTGCGGCAACCGGTTCGGCATCGTGAAAATTGAATTCCGGTTTTATCTGGCCGCGCTTCCTTTCCCTTTCCCTTTTTCTTTCGCTTTTCCTTTCCCTTTCCCTTTCTCTTTCTATTTTTATTCTCCTTCTCCTATTTCTATTTCTATTTTTTATTTTTTCTGCCCTGCCGCTCTCTCCACTGGATTAACTGCCGCTGACCTTTGATGCTACCTTCTTTCAGGCGCTCGTTGACGCCCTCCGTTTTTTACAAAGTACAGTCACTCCTTATGATCTCCGTCTGGTATTGCTGCATGGAGGGAGTCGGGCCTGTCGTCGAGTTGCCTACGTGGACTGATTGCTTATCTTTCTATGCTCTTCCGTTTTTGATATGACGCATTGACGTAACTTTCCACTCCATCTCAAAAGGGACGGAACCTAAAACTCTCGTTCAAACTACAACGCCCAAGCCCCCCTGTCTACCAACTTGGCTCGTCAAGCTCTTGTCGATCAAGAGTAGAATGGACGACATGGCATCTCAGAACTCGGAATTGACGGCTGCCAAGACAAGTGCCCCCAAAGACAAGAACTGCCCATTTTGTGGGCAGGCGTTTACATCATCCTCACTCGGACGTCATCTCGATCTGTATATCAAGGAGAAAAATCCCAAACCTGCAGATGGCGTACATGATGTGGTGGCAATCAGGAAGCTGAGAGGTGCCATCACAAGAAGGCAGCCTCGCGGCTCAATTGGTGCTCAAAAGGACGGAATGCCCTCCAAAAGACCTCGTTTTTCGACCAAGAGAGAAACAGCGTCGCGAGATAATGAGTCCATGATCGGGAAACCCACGTCCAATAACAGGAACGGCGGCGGCCTTGCCGTCGACTCGGCATCGAGCAAGTATCCCTTCCTGTCTCGCTGCGAGACTACTGGCGTCCTCAGTGGCGTCTCAGCCAAGGGGCCCAGGATGCCGCGGAATGCCAGCAAACAAGCTCTGCAGAAATATCAGCTCGAGGTGAATAAAAAGCTGGCGGATGCCATGGACACGGCGCGGGCCGCGGAGCTTGCCTTGCGGGAGCTCTTGGGCTCGTGGAGGGCTGCCAAGTAAGTTGCCCCTGCCCCTGCCCGTGACTTTTTTGTGGTTTGTGCAGGCTAGCCTGGACGGGGGATTTTGCGACCTAATAAAGCGACAGACAACACGTTGGAAATCACTCCATGCCTTTCGACTTTGACCCTTTGGCGCTCGACTTCCCAGCACTTACCTTGCGGTGTTTGCAGCCGCCACCGACCCTCTTTTCGTCAACACAGTATCCCGCGTCAACCTCATGGTCCGTACAGTCTCCAGGAAAGCGGGAATTTGGCGCGTTGCAAGTCTTTTTTGAACAAGGCTTCAGAGCATGGACCCGTGCATCTACTACCGCATCTCCTGGCGAGGAACGTACGTACAAATCATGCAGTAGTCTCCAAATTGACAGTTGTGAGGCTATGAAGGGAGCAGAGAAGGCAGCCAAGGACTTGGAGAGTTTGGTAGAGAGGCATCTGCAATCTGCATTTGCCGTCTGGGACTCTTTGCCGATGCAGAGACAGCAAGACATCTGGATTCTTGAACTTGCTCGCGGAGTAGGGAGAAAGCATACAGAGATGGAGAAGATGAAGGAGCAGCAGCATCGGCTGGAGCAAGAGAATGCGCAGTTGAAGATGCAAATTGAGCAGCTCAACCGAGTGCGCCAACCTGGCGAGCCCAAGCTGCCGTCGCCAACCACAGTTCCCACAGAAGAGGAGTTTATCAGCCGGGCATACGAGCAAGGAGTCACAGATGGCCAGGGCGTAGGATTTGACATTACGGATCGGCAAGTTGATGTCTCGACACTAGTCACCAGATCCATTGAAAGATGGAAAAGCGTCATGATGGCAACCCGTGCTACATCGGATGGCATGGCTGCGCAAATATCATTGGATCAATCAATGGAATTTTCAACGAGCCACGACAGCTTGTCAAGAGGCCAGTGGCAAAGCGTCAATGTGTCTCGCGGTGTGCAGCCGCAGCAATCACAGAAGCAGCAGAACCGAAGGCACCGCCAACCTTCAGTCAGTCAACATAGCAACTCGACCGGAGACCTCATGGCTCAAGCTAGTACCACGAGGCTCGCGAGCGAGCACACGACGTCATCCACCAGCACGCCGGGGCCACTGTCCGTGGAAGAGGACATGAGTGATCAGGATGCTGATGCTGAAATGGACGACGATGACAGTTTTGCCATGATGAACGCATCTTCCATTAAGCATCCCCACGCCGTGCTGCAACAATCGGGGGGATTAGACGCTTCTCGAACTCAAGCGCTACTTCAACAGCCAGTGTCCGCGCCCGACATGAGGTTCATGATGCAAAATGGTACAGGCAGCCCCATCGGGCAGTCCACCATGGGGATGACTAGATCCATGCCAAACATGAACATTGTCATGCAGGGAAGCCACATGCAGGGCGGAGATATGTCTTTGATGCAGCAAGTCCGCGGTGATGCGTTGTATATGAACAACGGCATGTGAGAAGGATCACGATGACATAACCTCAACACGGGGGTGGCCTTTTCAAATGAGGCAGCAAGAGGAGAAGAAAAGCAAAGGCACTGTCGTGATGGGTTCCTTGGCGGAGAAGAAGCACCGACGGATAAGGAGAAAATGATTACTCGGCAGCTCATGGGCTGTGTCCCAAGACAAGTCTTTCTTTTTTTTTTTTTCCAATTTTCGCGCGGACACTCTGGCATGAAGGGCGTTGCCTGTGTATCTTGACTACGAGATACCAGACATGCATGTATTACGAGATCAAGATTCTAATGCACGAGATTATCAATGGTCTATTTACTTGGAAGATGAAGGGGAAAATACGCCAACTTGGTCTATGAAATAGTGATAAAGAAGAACAGAAAGCAGATCCGACTACGGAGTCGAAATCATCGTCACTATTTGTTTCCGTGTCCTCCTTGCTGGTGAATCATACTAGGCCACTCCGGGCCATTGTACTGTACATGTCTCCCCGCATCTACAAAGTCTGTTGTGCATCGCCCGCGATACTGGTTCATCAAAAAATGATACGTGTGAAAGCACGTGCTCTATGCCGCTTCCCCTCGCGATACTTTATTGTTGTTTACGATGCTTCAGTCGCTGCTCCATCAGCCGCACGGTCGGTCTCGGTACTTTCAGGCGATGGGCCAAGACAAGAGCGCCCGTCAGGACGGCAAGACTGCCGGCCTGATGAGCGGCGGCCAGCGGAACGGGAACCATGTAGATGAGTGTTGATATGCCGAGGGCGACCTGTAGGCAGACGAGGTGCACCAGGCCGAGGGCGCCCTTCTTGGCGCTCGGCGGAAGGGCGGCCGCCACGCGACCTGTGCGCGAGTAGGCGAAGAGGGCGACGATGGCGCAGAATGTCGACACGGCGAGGATGCGATGGTCCATCTGGACGGTGCTGGGGTTCTCGAGCATGTTCCTCCACCACAGGTCGGCGCCGTCTTCCCTGCGGCAGTAGAACCTATCAAAGAGCTCCGCCCTGGGCGGCGTCAGGCCGAGGCCCATCTTGGGAAACTCGTTGTAGATGAGGCCCGCGTCGAGGCCCGCGACCAGCGCGCCCGACATGATGGTGACGAAGGCGAGGGCCGCGACGGCGAGAACGGAGCGGCGAAAGGCGTTGATGGCAGGGTTCTCCAGGGCCTGCAGCGCGCTCAAGGCGGCCTCGGGATCCGCCAGCAGGCGGTGGGTGCGCAGGACGGAGAGCCCCGAGAGGAGCATCCAGGAGTAGCAGACGAAGGCGGTGGCCAGATGGGCCGTGAGCCGGTACTGCGACACGCGCGGATGGGCGCCCGGCGCGAACAGGTCGTCCTTGAGGCCCGACTTGACCATCCACCAGCCTATGAAGCCCTGGAAGCCGATGAGGGCGGATATCCCGACGAGGTTGCACGCCATCTTGGCGGTGACTTTGCGGCGGGCGACGAGGTAGAGCGTCGGGACGACGAATGACAGGCCAATGACGCGGCCCCAGAGGCGGTGCGCCCACTCCATGAAGTAGATCTTTCTGAACTCGTCGAGGGTCATGTGCGGGTTTAGGCGCTTGAATTCGGGCGAGGCGCGGTACTTTTCGAATTCGGACTCCCAGCCGGCGGGGGAGAGGGGCGGTAGGGAGCCGGTGACGGGGCGCCACTCTGTGATGCTGAGTCTGGAGCGTCGCAAAACGGATTCTTTTAGTTCACCCGATGCTCGCTTGTCGGTAACGTTGGCACTCACCCTGATTCCGTCAGTCTCGTCAGACCGCCGAAGACGACGATGCCGAAGACGCTGGCCGCGCTGCCGAGGAGCCAATACGCGATGCCCCTGGGATTTGTCCTGGGGAAGGCGCCCTTGGCCAGCTCCCTACCTTGAGTTGATGCTGATCTTGAGGCGGCGTGACTGGCCAAATCTTTGCAGTGCGTGGCCGGGCCCGCACCAGCAAAGCCCCGAGATGGCGGCGCGGCATGGAGGACTCGAGAGCAGAGGCGCTGCCGGGGGGTCGCCGTCTGTCGGAGAAGGCACTGGTTGCAGGAGAAGAACCGAGGCGAAGCCCGAAGAGCTAGTCTTGGGATGCTGGGGGTGAAGAAGGCCATCCTGTCGTGGAACCTTGCCGCGGCATCCAAGGGCGATTGAGGCGACAAGGCGGCTGACGTTTAGGATTCAATGGTGATGTTTTGGCTGGTGTCTGAAGAGAAGACGCTGGTAGGCGATCGCTCTGCGACACGACACAGTCAGTACAGGAGGCTATCATGAGTCGGCCAATGGTGGGGTGGCAAAGGAAGAGCAACGAAGACCTGATAGGCGGGACGAAAGCACTAGCCGGATTTACAAACCAAAGCTAAAGGGCACACACCTTGCATGTCATGCCAAGCGTCCCCGTCATAAATCTTCTCTTCACCGCCGAAATTTTCGGGTCGGCAGAAAAATGTAAAAGTGCTGCACTGCACTGCACCACCACCTTCACGCGCATTTGACGGGCCCCGTACATTCAGATTCGTCTGGCCAAGGAAAGAAAAATAATCAAAAAGAGACAAAAGAAGAAGAAAAAAATTAATGCCAGGGCGACAAGCACACGGCCGGTCTCTTACGGCCACGCCCAAGGCCAAGGCTGGCGGCAAGAAGAGCTCAAAAGCCAGGTCGCAAAAGAATGCCCTCAATGCCTTTGGAATTGCACAGGACATATACCCGACCAAATTCAAAAAAACGCCGCGAGCCAGAGAACTCGATGCCGATATTGAAAAGAAGCACGGCAGAGACGAAGACGACGAAGACGACGGGGAGGAGGGCGAAGAGCAGCCGCGGAAAAAGAAGGCGAGGGGACCACCGAGAGACGTCGCTGATGCCGAGGACGGGAGCGACAGCGAAGGCAACGAGTGGCGCCTGGGTGGGCTGAGAGAGGACGACGAGGACTCTGAAATCGAGAGCGATGACGCATTTGGCGACAGCGATAATGAACGATTCGAGGAGTACTCTTTTCGCGGGAGCAAATCGAAGCCGGTATGTGGATTTTTGACAGCAAGTGGAAACGATGGCCCAGGACCCCATGCTGACGGGAATTGATACAGAAGGATGATGACCCGGAAGACGACTCGATGGACGACCAAGGCGAGACTCTTGGCGCAGATGCCATTGACTTGGCTACCGCTCTCGATCAATGGGAAGAGGATTCGGACGAAGAGCCGCCGGTGGACCAAGAGTCGGAGTCTGAGGATGATGTCGAAGATGGAGCCGACTCAGACGACGACTCGGAAGAAGACGGTGGTGAAGATGACAGTGACGATGATCAAGAAGATGACCAAGATGAGACCGATGTGGATCCCGAAAAGCTGAATGCCCTCCAAGGACTCATCTCAGAATACGGCGGCCAACAAATAGGTCGGGATAAGCCGGCGTCGAGTGCCGGACAGAAGCTCTCCCTCGGCGACCTGGGTTTAAAGAGCATCAACGACCCCATGCTAAAAAAGTCGATCAAGCTGATGAACAAGGAAGCGAGGGAGAAACGGCCCGGCGTCGCGCAAAAACTCGCCGTCCCGCTCTCCAGACGGGAACAAGGCCGGCTCGACCGCAGCGCAGCGCTTGCCAAAACCAACGAAACCTTGGACCGGTGGACAGAAACCGTCAAGCAGAACCGACGAGCCGAGCACCTCGTGTTCCCGCTCCCGCAGAACTCGGACATGGCAGGGGTCAACACGGCCGAGATCCAACCCCTGACGACGACGGACCCCAGCAACGAGCTCGAGTCGGCCGTCTTGTCCATCATGGAGCAGAGCGGGCTCTCGCTCCAAAAGGAGGCCGAGCCCAAGGCTAAGGTGTACGACGACCAGGGCAACGAGCTCTCGCGCAAGGAGGCGCTCGCCAAGAAGCGCATGGAGCGAGAGCTCAACTCGCGCGAGGCCAAGCGCGCCAAACGCATCAAGAAGATCAAGAGCAAGGCCTACCACCGGGTGCACAGGAAACAGCGGGAGCGAGACGAAATCGCCACCAAGGAGGCCATGGAGGAGGCGGGCGAGATTGACTCGGAAGAGGAGCGGGAGGCGCAGGACCGCCGACGCGCGCTCGAACGAGTCGGGCAGCGCCACAAGGAGAGCAAATGGGCCAAGATGGGGTCCAAGAACAAGCGAGCGGTGTGGGATGACGACTTTCGTTCTGGGCTGACGGAGATGGCGCGCAAGGACGAGGAATTGCGTCGGAGGAAGGAGGGCAAGACGGGCGCGGCAGAAGACTCGGACCCGGACGCAACGAGCAGTTCCGGCAGTGACTCTGATTCTGACGACTCGGCCCCCGGCGAGGCAAAACTCCGCCGCCAGCTCCGCCGGCTTGAGGAGGGGGAGGACGCCGCCGCCGGTCCGCAGTCGCAACTCATGGGCATGAAGTTTATGCAAAAGGCTGAAGCGGCGAGGAGGCAAGCCAACGATGACATGATTCGTCAAATCCGTCGGGACCTCGACGGCGAAGACAGCCACCAGTCCGAGGACGAGCAGGAGCACGTCGATCAAGTCGGACGGAGAAGCTACGGCGGGGGCGACTCCAGAGTCAAGCCCGCGCTCGACACGTCGACCCGGTCGGCACCACGCCGACAGTCTTCCCCCGACCACGACCACGAGCATGACGTCGACATCATCACCAGCAACACCAAGAGCGATAGCAAGACAGAATCGTCCACCAACGCCGCCGCCGCCGCTCCGTCTTCCGAAACCACAGGAGGGGCCTGGTCCCGCGGGCCATCGCGCCGCAAGAAAGCACCCCCCCCTCTCCGGAACCAAGACCTCGACCTCAACGCCCATGTCCTCGTTGCGGCGCCCGCCCCCAAGCCCCCGACCACCTCCCCCCCCCACGTCTCTTCCCCCACCAAACCGGCCACAGCGACGACAACAGGCGCCCCCCAGGAGCGCCACGACCAAGACTCGGACCCAGAATCGCACCTCCCGCTCGCGATCCGCGACCAGGCCCTCATCGCGCGGGCCTTTGCCGGCGACGACGTCGTCGCGCAATTCGCCGCCGAGAAGGACGCCGTCGCGGAACAAGACGACGACAAGGTCATTGATAACACCCTCCCCGGTTGGGGATCGTGGGTCGGCGACGGGGTCAGCAACCGCGAGAAGAAGCGCCACCAGGGGCGGTTCCTGACCACGGTCAAGGGCGTGAAGCGCAAGGACAGGAAGGACGCGACGCTGGAGAGGGTGATTATCAACGAGAAGCGCGTCAAGAAGGTGAGGAGTCTTTTTTTTTCTTTTTTTTTTTTTTTTTTTTTTTTTTTTTTTTCCCTTAACCACCCCTCTCTGGCTCATTCATCAGGCTCGAGAGGATGATGCCAGGTGCCCGGCCGGGCACCTCCTTTTCCTTGGTCATGGCTAATCCACATCGTTCTCTCTCTGTACCGTCCAGACCACGCGCTACCTCGCTACCCAACTCCCCCACCAGTTCGAGTCCAAGGAGCAGTACGAGCGCTCGCTGCGGCTCCCCGTTGGGCCGGAGTGGATGACAAAGGAGACGTTCCAGGACGGGACGAAGCCGAGGGTTTTGATCAAGAGGGGGGTTATTGCGCCCATTTCGAGGCCGATTGCGTAGGGGTAGACAGACGTAGAGGGGGGGCTCTACTCTGGCCCTGGGCTTTTGACGTGGGTTTGGCCCCAGAGGACGCCGCGGGGGCCACTGTCGTGCCGGTCGAATGTGGTTTGTTGCCCAAAATGTGCTTCATACCTGCGTATTCAGCGCAAAGGGGAGGAGAAGCCGCCGTAGGCGGGCGCTCGCCGCAGGCGGCCCCCGGCAGGGCCCCCGGAGGGATATTGCCTGACACGAGACGGGGGGCATTCTCGCGCAAAAGCATCGGGACGCGGGCACTGACATAAGATGGTCGGATCAGGGGTTGTTTGTGGAGGGCAGTCTTGAGGGGCGGTACGTCGACATTGACTTGACTCTGTGTCGTTGGGGTACAAGGTCGATTTGGATGGATGGGTGCATGCCGTCTTGGGTACAGTTGCAAAGGCGTCGATTTGCGTGTCAGACTTGCAGATCACATGGGTGACAGTATGGGATAAGGGGCCGGATGTATGGTCAAGACAGGGTACATGATGGATGGGACAGAAACCAAAATGAACGAGTAGGAAAATACAGACATGGCCCGCAGACATGATCTATACATGTTGTACCCAAACGCCGTACCTGCCGCTGATGAGCCAATCCCGTCAACGAAAGACTAACTAGATACACCAGAGAAAATAAAGATGGAAATCTCGTCTCCTGTAGACACGGTGCATGCTCGTGATGCGATCCGCCATGTACATGCGTACCACTTACCAGACTGCACCCGGTCCTTGATGTGCAAAAAGATGATCCAACGATGGTAGTGCACCAGAGCACAGCCCCCAGTATCACGACGCATTTCCGCGGCGTGTCATGTCAAAGAAGGTATGCACGTATGCACTCTCCGTCATCCCATTCCGCACAAAACCCCCGGGCCTCAGCCCAACAACGACCCGCCCTTGTCAGACGCCCCGCTGGGGGTGACATAAAAGGCGACGGCAATGATAATGTACAAGCCCAGCAACATGGCGCCCTCGAGATAATTGGACCTGCCGTCCTGGACGGTATACGTCACCACGAGGACGGACACGGCGAAGGCAACGGTTTCGACTGCAGGGCAAAAACAAGTTAGCAGACGCCTTCCGTCGGACGGGCATCATGGGGACAAATCGAGTGAGAGAAGAAGGGGGCTGGCGTACACGTCTCAAAGCGAAGCGACATGGGCTGTCCGATAACCCAGCCGACAATGACGAGAAAGGGTGTGACACCAAGCGCAATCTGAATGCTGGAGCCAATGGCGACACCCATGGCGAGGTCCATCTTGTCCCGGAGGGCGACGACAACGGCAGTGACGTGTTCGGCAGCGTTGCCAACAATGGGAATGAGAATCAGGCCGATGAACGCCTTGCTGATGTTGGCGCTCTCCACAATGTCGTCGATGCTGCCGACGAGGTAATCGGCGCAGACAGCGACCAGAACCGTGACGACGACGAGGACGACGGCGGCAGCGACGGGACCAATGCCGGGTTCTTCGTCGTCGTGTCCTTCTTCGGCGGCTTGGGCTTCCGAGTCGAATAGATTGCTGTGGGTTCGGAGCTGAAACACGAGGTACATGACGTAGAGGAGCAAGAGAATGATGGCGGTGCCTCGAGACAGGATGAGAATGCTCTCGTTTTTACCGCCCGTCTCGTTCCGATCAAGAACGGCGTAGAGCTAATCAAGTTATTGTGAGTACGCTCTGACATGAAAAGGCCCACGAAAGGAAGGGAGGTTAAAAGAACAAGACTGACAGCCGCTGGGATGACGAGCGACGCCGAAGACAAGGTCATCAGAGAGCAAGTCGTCTGCGCCACGGCTCCCGAAAAGGACTGCTCGGTACCGGCGCCGTTGCGCCCCCTGTGAACCAGGCCACCAAGGAAGAAGCACATTCCCATGACCAGCAGCAAGTTGGACAGGATCGATCCGAGCATCGATGACTGCACCACCTCAATCTGGCCGTCTTTGAGGGCCACGATACTGACCTAGGGCGGACAAATCGTTAGCAAATCAAGCTCTGCACTTTGCATCGAGATTGGCACACCGCCGTGTGCCAGAGCGGAGGGCAACCACCTACAATCAATTCGACGGCATTTCCAAACGTCGCATTCAGCAGGCCGCCCATGGTCTCGCCAAGCTTGAGTGAAATCTCCTCGGTGGCAAAGGACAAGACGGCAGCCAGCGGAATAATGGCAAAGAAGTTGATGGTGAAGATGGCGGTAGAGCTCCAACCCAGCTTACCGGCCGCAATGCCGATCGGCACCATGACGAGCAGGAAGTTGACATAGTCTTGGGCACAAAACTTCATGTTAGTAACCTGCGCACACACAGCATTGCTCACGTCGTCTCCCGTTTTTACAACCGACTTACTGCTCAGGAGCGTCACCTTGGTCACATGCCAAGAATACGCGGCGCTGCGCACAACAAAGGACTCGCTGTCATTGCCAGGCGTATGCCTGGTGTCGAAGAAGAAGGAGCAAAGACTGCTATTCGGCTGGCGCGCAGCATGATTTCCAGAATGCGCCGACGAAGCCGACGCGCCATTGATCAACGGCGTATGCTCATCGGCATTGCCTCTCGGCCTGCTATTCGACATTTGGCGCCGGAGATGTCGGTACGATTCGCTGACTGTTGTTTCGGCGCGTCCAGGCTCGAGGGATTGGATGTGAGACGCAACGTGCTATGAGCGCGATGCCACAACGGGAGAATACAACAATATAAAGATGAAGAATAAAACTGGGCGCGGGAGAGTGGGAGCGAAAGTATAGCCAAGCAAGGTAAGCTAGCTGGTAGTCGGGCAGGGCCAAAGTATATTTCCCGGTTGCGCCAGTGTCCTTATTGGTGAGAAGCCGGGGAAAGCACTAGAGAGAGGTCTGTTAACATTTGAGACAAAGCCAGCGCTACAGCATGTAACCAGGAAACGGTTTTGCTTGCATGGATGGGTTCAAAGAAACAAAACCGAGGCTTTTTCCGGCCGCCTTGGGTCGGGCACGGAAGCAATGCCAATGGGCCGGCCACCAGAGCGGTTCGTCTGCGTGGCTTCGCGGGCAAAAAGCATCACTCAATCAACTGACATGCATCGCAACCAAAAGGAAAGAAAAAGCCAACAAGCCTACCAAGAGGTCCAAAAACCATGACTCGGCTCTTTTGTCAAAATTCGCCCCGTCTTCTCTCGATGCCTCGTCTTGTCCCTGGAGCAAATTTGCCGACGACTCAACGAGGCCTTCTGCAGACAGACGATCAAAAGAGATGCAGCTGATGATGGTCGACGTCAAGAAGGAATACAGACGAGCCGGGATTGGACGTGCGTGGGGTGAGAGCAAGTTTCTCGAGCAAAGGAATCAAAACCTGGTTTGCAACTGGGGTCCAGCATTTCCATCGAATCAATGCAATGCATGCATTGACAGCAGCTTTTCTTTTCCCGACTGGCCCAGCAAGCAGGTGGCGCCAGCTGTACAGGACCGTAGCGCTGGCTGTCCTGGCCACGACGCCAAGACTTTCAAGAAAGAACAGCCGGGACTCCTGCAGCCTGGGTTGTGCATGCCCCATGTGCAATAACAATAACGTGTGCATGCATAGCCGAAGCCGAGTACCTTAGGTAACCTACCTACTGGTAGCAGTGTCAATAACGCACGCAAACCTGGTGACCCCAGCAACCACACGCCACGCCAGCCTAGTCTGCTCACGGTTCCAGTTGGCCCGTCCTACCGGGAGGCCTCTTCAGACTTGCCACCGGCTCTCGCATCGAGCGTCGAGATGCAGAGCCCCTCGATGCGAGTCCCCGCGCCCAGGATGCGTGACCCCAAGACAGGCTTTCCTGGCTGAAATAAAGTAGAAAATAAAGATGCAGCAAGGCCGACGTCCGCCCCTTGGTGCCGCACAGGGGTCGTCTGTTTCTCCCCCATGCTACGTACCGTCTCCGCGAAACTGGGCCTCACGTGATTGGCCCTGTCCTCTGCTGCTGATGCATCGGTAGGCCGTCGCCCCCCCCCCCCTGGCACGTACATGACCATGACCGTCTCTGGTCTTGTCTTGTTTCATGTCTTGCAAAATGAAATGTGCTTCCCTTCCGCCCGTTTCATCCTCACCTCCAGCTTCTGTTTGGCACTACGACGAAACATCATCACAACTGTTCCACTAACACATCTCAGACCGCCATCATGGCATTGTTGTTCACGCCCACAGGTAGATGCTCACCTGATAATCTGCTCTGATATCCCATACATGCTAAATCTACCACACACTATAAAGGGAAAAAGAAAAGAAAACCAAGGAGAGAAAGAGTCGTGCCTCATCATCATCATCATCATCATCGTCTTCATCGCATCACTTGCCGAGAATCTCGAATCATGCCAGTCCCTTGTTTTGCAATCTCGTTTCATCCGTGAACCAATCGTCTTCAACACTCACCCAATGCTGTCCCATCGTCAGCCTCGTCACTTGTTCACCACCACCTCTCAGCGACATCAACATACCTGCAGATAATGCCATATACCAAGTCAACGACGCGCCACCATCCAACCATTGTGCATCAAAGTCCTTCGACGTGAAAAATTCCCAGGCTTTCCGAGGCTCAACCGTGGCATAATTAGCATAGATGATACCCTTCCACGCGTTGCGAATATCATCTATGCGGCCCTTGCTGAAATACGCGTCCCATTCTTCTCTGACAAACTTCTCCTCCCGCACATACAGCGATGGAGGCAGTATGGGAATCATGTGAATACCCTGTATGGCTTCAATGTTCGGGTCAAAGTAGGTTGTATGGTCGATCTTGTTTTCAAACAGGATCCCTGCTACTTTGTTTCCGATAAACTGCTTCGGTTGAACAGTGTTGTCGGTTCTATACAAGTAGTAACTCTGCAAGCTGCGGGCAATAATTGACAGCTGCAGGTTTCCTCTAGAGGGCACATCTTTAGTACAGATGCCGAGTGCTCGACAACCATGCTCTCCCCTAGTCACGTACCTCATTTCAAGATTTCGATCTTTAATGACCTTCCCCCACATTTTGAGCGCATATGCGCTCATCATGTCTTCAGAACTAGACTCTTGGTTCTAGCAAAGTCCGTTAGCTCATCGAAACCATACAACCGGTACGAAAACCAATCAAAAATCATGTACCTTGCCATCGAAAGCGGCATAGAGCCCATGGGCCCAACTGTGGCCATGGTACCAATCGAAGCTGCGCCACATGGGAAAGAACTTGTCGTCCTTGCTGGGATTGGCAATGTCCCGTACGAGCGAGTTGACATAGTCCTTGTTCGCCATCGCCCATGCTTGGTCCACATGTCCAATCATTGCCGCCGCCAATATGTGGTAGCCATAGTGAAAATGGTGGTCATTGTAGTATGTGTTGCCGAAATCGACACCAGCGTCACCTGTTTCGTAGCTCGCCGAAGACACCAATCCACTCCAGGCCTCTGTGAAAACGTCATCGTTAGTCACCCTCTCTTGAGCGAGGTTGCCAAGCATAACCTACTTTCGTAATTCAGGGGAAACTTTTGCTTGTTTGCTGCAAAGGCTCCAAAGGCTGCTTTCAACGGACCCAGACCCTTCTTTGCCAACGCCTTATCGCCAAGGAGGTCGTCGACAACGTACAAAATGGTAGCAAACTTGGCTAATGCCTACTCTCGACACGTGTTACTGTGGAATTCTGATCAGGGCACCAATGAAACACGCACCTTTCCGCTGAAGTACATCGAGTCTAGATCTGTCTGCGCGACAATGTTTTGGGAGAGCTCTTTCGTTGCCGCTGCCCGTATCGTACTTTTAGCCTTGTCGGAAAATTTCTTCAAAGTGCCCTTTTCTGGGTGCCAGGGAGCAAAATCCATATCTATCGGCATGTGTCGTTCGACCATGGTCCATTCGGTGCCCTTCACCAGAATGGCCGTGCCTTTTGTGGGCGACTGAAGTTTCACACTTCGAACTCGCTTCATTGTTTCCCCATCGAATGACGATACATGGTGAGGCAAAGCGTAAACGTATAAATGACCAAGCTGGTGGCCACTTTTCTCGAATGCAAACGAGTACGTGCCTTCTTTTCCAGATACAGATCCCGATAGATTCATCGTGACGGGATAAATTCCGGCTCCGTCGTCGAGGAGACCCTCTGACCCCTCAGTGCCAGGGTCCTTGCAAACTTGAATGGTCCCGTAGAAGGCGTGTTTCGATTCAGCCAAACTATTATTTATGATCTTGAGATCAAGTTCCTCACCCTTGGTCCGATACGCATATACACGCCACGTGGTCCCGTCTTCCAAGTGAAAATTGTATTTCGTGACATGTTCCTTGGGTTCGTTTGTGACACGACTCACAGCCTTGAAAAAGACACCTGACTGTAAAAGAGGTATGGACCCATCATATCGTGCTGTGACATAGGCCATCCCTTGTACCAAAGGAAACGAGACGGCTGGAGGAGCCGTTTCATTCTTGCTCAGGTGCACTGTGGCTGAAAATGCCGTCATGCTGTCGATGGAGAGGGCAGTCTCACGCCCAAGTTCTTTGGCCGACAAGATCATAGAATGAATTCCCACGGGATTAAGATAGTACGCCGACCCACCCCCAATCTTCTCCTTTCCGTAGACCCTCTGATGTTCATCAATATGTGAACAAGCCAAGCCCCAACTTCCACCGCCACCTCGGCCACCGGCCCAGGAAACAGAGTATGGAAACGTAAAAGCTGGTGCTCTCTGGTCCCCCAGGAAAAAATTGGAGTAGAACTTGTTGGTCTGCAATGGTGGTCGTGATTTGATCCCTTTGCGTGGTACCGGATGGTCCTGTCGTCTGGGGATGTTTGAACAAGGTTCCTTTGTATCAATTGGCTTTGCGAAGATGTCTTGACTCGCCATTGTAGAAAATTCGTGTTCGACCTTGGCTGTGTACAATGCTTCTCCCTTCGCTTGCGACTCAATACTCAGTGCTGGTGAGAGCCTGGAGACTTGTGATGTTTGACCGTATCTCTGGTCTGCAAGAATCCGAGTTTGGTTTGCTGTTGCTGTACGAAACTGGGGACTGGAAAAACTGGCCCAGTTTTCTGACGTGGCACTAGATCCTATACTACTTTCCGCAAGCCCAAGTGTTGATGCCGCAGGATACTCCTTGGTGACAGAGCAATCAGTAAGCGGCTCTCGAGTCGTATAGAGGGTTCGGATTGAGGCAGCAGTGTCCGATTGTCCGTATCTTGTTGAGGCGGTAGATGGTGGCTCAAGACGTAGGCACTCTGGTGGAAGAATATCTCTCTCTGGCAGAATTCGATGAGAGTCTGCTGTCGGGTTTTGACTTATAGGCAAGTAAGCTAGACTAAACGTCAGCAAGTTTGAAAACATGAGCCATAAACGTATTTGCATTTTGCGCAATTGTGGTCCACGCTGCATTGTGGTCACTGGTGGAGGGTGTGTAAAGATGCTCTCAGGCATAGTTGACGAAGGGGGAAAAGGTAGAGAATCCTCCCTTGTTTTATACATAGAAAGGCAACGTTGATGGAAGAAATCCTTGAATCTCGATGAGGTATGAGGTGATTCACGGCACGTCCCTGACGGGTACGAGCCGCAGCGTGATTAATTAAGAACATCCAACGAACGCGGTACCTTTTAGAGACCATAGGCCGTAGGTTTAGTGAATGTCAAGGCGGACAAATACTTGCTTGTGATTAGTTTCTTAGGCGTGGCGAGAGGCTTGAGAGATGGTTAAGTGATGACGCTCAGGAGGGCTAAACAAGGATAGTCAGGAAAAGTGTCCAGGTATTTAGTTCGATGAAACAGTCAGACGAGCCCATAAAAAAATGAAAAGATTCTGCCTAAAGGCGCTTCGGCACAATACAAGAAAAGGCAGTTGCGTTCTTGCTGTCACATTCTGGAATGTTGCTGCTTCGCTTCCCCAACACCCCACTTGAGGAAGGAACGCCGTTGCTCACAACTAGGCCTCAAGGCTCACAAGACCGATGATGAATCAGAGATTTCGTCGACCATCGTGAATACATGTCTCAGTGAAACATAAACAAGGTCGAAAGACCACATGACGTTCCTCCGTCGTATCATCTCCAACCCAATTACAGCCCCAGTGCGCCATACTTGCCCTTCACTGAGCCGTCCTGAATCAATTCCTTTACCTGTAGAGAAACATCCGCAAGCTTCTTCTTCTTCTTCTTCTTCTTCATCTGCCTAGCTTGTGCCGATTCGGAGACGTCAGCAATCAAAGGCCTTGTGGGATCCTTTTTTCCGGAAGTGGTCTTTTTCCTCGCTTGGTGGCGGTTTTTCTGTCGTTTCAAGCTTGGATCTGATGCCTCGGCCTCCTTGCAACAGCGTCGAACGACGGCTGGCTCCAACACCCACGGTTTGTTCAGGACATCGCGCTGAAATTTGGATCTCTTCTGCCAAAGCATGATCTCGTGCGAAGTACTCCTCACAAACGCGAACTTTTCTATTTTGATTTGCATCTCTCCTCTGAAGCTACATAAGCTTCCTTTCACATCGAGAACGTCACCAATGTCGACCTTGTCGTGAGCGTGTGATAAGGTTGGGTCACAAGACACCCCGTCTTTTGCAACCGCAACGGCCACGCTCGGCCCTGCCGAAGCCTGCTGTAATGCTGGGCCAGGTCTACCCTGAGCGTGTGACTGGAGTAGGGCCCATGCCTCTATGCATCTTCCGCTGCTGTCATCCAGGGTGTAGACGCGACGTCCAGAAAAGTCATCGATGGCGACGACGGATCCCACAACACGTGCCCATTTTATTGGCAAGTTTTTGTAGAAGAAGAAATTTTCGCCTTGGGCCAGAATGAAGCCAGTCAGTCAGTCATTTTGGTAGCGAGCCTGTCTCGGTGCTTACCCTCAAACCCTGCATGTTGCTGCAGAGCGTGAATCCTGAGGGCTGGCAAGAAACACCAGGTGTTGACAGTTGTTGACAGGTGAAAACAGTATCGTGGGTAGATTTCGTCGTTGCACGCGGCAGTCATGGCATGGCTGTGACTTTAATTCGCCTCCTCCAGAGTCGCATTCAGTTTTGTCACGCCTCGAAGAAGACCCGCCCGATGACGCTCATGCGATGATGCCATGGAGATGTTGTTCACGGGGCAAGAGCCAGACCAAATAGCTCCGGCCTGCCAGTGTCTGTCTGTAGACGGCGACGGGACGGATCCACTCGAGATTGATGCTACCCTTGGCCAAACCTTGGCCAAACCTTGGCTTATTCACGGTTGCTCAGGGTCTCCCCATGGACCCCACCAGACCCGGCCAGCATCAAACATGAACAACCAGACATGACATGAACAGATCATATTTTGAAAAAAACATGTGCTTGAGCTCAACTATTCACGTCATGTCACATGCGACATGATCTGCAAAAGCCGGCTATATTTAACCAAACGCCGTACGTATCTGTAACCTGATCCTAAATTCTACGATGCAGCAACGCCCTGTTTCATACTATTTCATAAAAGCCCTTGAAAAGCAAATGTCCCCCTGTTGTTGATCCGTGCTCGAAAACTGAAAAGACCATCATCCCTTGGGTTCTACCTCTTGGACCGTTTTGACTTGCCGCCCTTTAACTTGGCAGCCGCAGCTTGAAAAGCTGCTTCATCGGGCTCATCCTCCTCTACTGCTCTCCTCTTGCCCTTTTTCCCCTTGGCGCCATTCGCCCCGTACTTTTCAGCCAGGTGGTCCAGAAAGCTGGCTGACCTGTCTTGTTGCCGTTTCTGAATCAAGGCAGCGAGGTCGTCTTCAGAGTTCGACTTGCCCTTTTTTCCCTTCTTAGCGAACAGCTTATCGTGAACGCCCAGCTCCTTGGCATAGTCCTCTGCCTCGTTGGCCTCTGCCCCTGCTGCCTTGAGCCGAGCCGAACGCTTCTTCTTGGTTTCCTTTGCGTAGGCATCAAAAGCTGGAACATCTTCTGACGCAATTGCGTCGTCGATAATTTGGCGAAACCTCTCGTCGTCTTCCACAACGTTGCTTAACATCACTCGTTCGTACAAGTCGTCCATGTTTCCTTCGCATTCTTCGTATGCAATCAGGACGTCATCCTTTTCCTCGTCTGAGCCCTTGTACTTGTCGGCAAACTTCTTTATCGTATCCGCAGAAACTGAATCCTTGAACTGCTCCCGATAATAGTCACTCCAATTGAAGCCATCTGCATCCACGATAGACTCAGAAGTTGAGCCAGTCGTGTCGTAACGCTTGCGGCGGGTGGGATCTGAGAGGACGGCATAGGCGAAAGCAATTTGTTGAAACTTGACATGAGCTTCTTCTTTTTGATCTTCCGGGACCTTGTCTAGAAAAACTGATTAGTGTGATTTTTGAAGCATTTCGCCAAGGTCTCGCCCACCTGGATGGCTCTTTAGTGCCGCCTTTCGATATGCGCTTTTGACCTGGTCGGCTGTGGCTTGCTTCTCCAAACCCAAAACTTTGTACGGATCGATGACTGGCGGTTCACCGTCCGTGGGATCTTCAACATCTGACATGGTAACCGATCAGCCCCTCGCCCCTTGCCAATGGCCTAGATAAGCAAGAAGCCGTTTCCGTTGGACAAGCTCGGGTTGAAGGTGTCACGCGACGCGACGCGTGGTGAGAGTTGCTTGTGGAGCCAGAGCTTTAATGGAAGAAGGGGCGGCGGCGGGGCACCTGCCGAGTCCGGTCCTGAAGCATAACGTTTCGAACCAGTTGACCTCTTTTCTACATACGCATGCAACAGGTTTCACGCAATCACACCGGTTCATTTGCCTGCTCGCTCACAAGACTTGCTCCCCTGACGCCTGCAGCAGAACAATCCAATAGGATTATTGAGTGTCGCATTCATAAATCTCAGCATGGCTCGGAGAACAGAGCGAGATCACCTGGCACTAATGCTACATGCCTTGAAGCTTGCCAAGAAGTCGCCTCCAAAGCCAAGCAATTTCTGTGTTGGCGCACTCCTCGTCCGGCTCGACGACAGTCAGGTTGTCGCCGAAGGTTACACTCTAGAATGCAAAGGCAATACGCATGCTGAAGAATGCTGCTTCCTCAAGCTGGCAGATGAGCTATCCACGACGGAAGATTGTCTGGCCGATGTCGTCAAAAGCCCTCATGCCTTATATACGACCATGGAACCATGTTCCAGACGACTGAGCGGCAAGTCGTCTTGTGTTGATCGAGTCTTGCGTCAAAAATCATGGATCAAGGAAGTGTATGTGGGCGTACAGGAACCGGAGAAATTTGTTGGTCAGAATCCAGGGTGCGGGATGCTCGCGGCCGCAGGTATCGGAGTCTTTCCGGTGCCTGGACTGGAAAAGGATATTCTTGAAATTGCAACCGCTGGTCACGAACATGGCACTTGATCATACACCAAGTCATTCAAACTACTGTGTCAGTTGGTCCCTGGTTCAGTTGGGCCAAGTCCCAAAGCAACACACACTTACACTTACAGTTGGGTGCGGGGTTTTCACCCCGATGAACGAGTTGAACCAGCTCGAGGCTTGACCAGTCGATGCCACCCACCGTGAGAGAGCCCAGAATCCGCTCTACATCCCGTCAGTCGCCAGTCACCAATCTGAGGCAACCCAACCACAGCGGACCTACAAGTGTGGGGGAGATGATCGGCGTCAATACCGCGTCCCAAGGTACATGACCTCCCCGAAGAACTCTACAGCCGTCTGGACGAATTACAAGTGCATATGTATGGATCTCCCGTTGGGGCTCGCGAGATCGTATGATTTTGCCAGGAACTGCCCTCATCATTGTCATCTCATCATTCGCTCTGTGGCTAGTCTTGTGTCAATCTGATGCAGGAGGTAGTGTAGCATTCTTTGACGCTCAGGCACCACCACCTCGTGACGCATTTTCGGCATTCTTCACATGACCGCTTCTTCATGATTCGTTCTTGTCTCCATATCAACTTGGCCAATGTCTGGACTCTTCTGTTCTGCAGCGGCATTACTTCGCCTTCCCAGACAAGATGTGCACATTTGCTCACTAGAAGAAATCAAAACACCATGTTTGAGCAACCTGTTGTGGCGTTCGAAGCCGGTCGAGGGTTCAGTCTGCTTGGCGCAGATATCATCATTGACGAAAATGAGTTCCAAGGCGTTCATATTGCTGCCAAAAACCTGTCTAAAGACTTTGCGAAGGTTGCCCCTCAAGGCGGCAACACTGTGCTTACCGCTTCAGCAAGACAAACTACGTCCAGGTCTTGCATCATTGTGGGCTCCTTGTCAAAGTCCACAACTATACAGCAGTTGGAAGCAGACAAGCGAATTGACGTCTCACATCTTGTTGGCAAATGGGAGTCATGGATGACTGTATGCGTCTCCTACCCTATTGCGGGTTATGACAACGGCCTGGTCATTATTGGGAGTGATAAGAGGGGCGCAATATTTGGAATCTACTCCCTTTCAGAGCAGATTGGTGTTTCACCGTGGGTAAAATGACTCTTGACTGCAGAGCTTTGCCTGTATTGATTGAGAATAGATGGTACTGGTGGGCAGATGTTCCACCGAAACAACATGCCGCCATCTATGCACTTCCCCATTCAACGTATAATGGCGAGCCGAGTGTCAAGTATCGCGGCATATTTATCAACGACGAGGCCCCAGGGATGGACTCATGGGTTCATGAGAAATTTGGTCCCAAATTTGACTCCAATTTCTACCAACACGTCTTTGAGTTGTTGCTGCGGCTCAAAGCCAATTTCATGTGGCCAGCCATGTGGAGAGGTTATCCATATCCAGGACGGTCATTCTTCATCGATGATGAGAAAAACCAGGCTCTGGCTGATACCTACGGAATAGTTGCTGGCACATCCCATCATGAACCCATGCAACGGGCCATGAATGAATGGTCCACAACGGAACCGGAAAACACATGGAACTGGGAAACTAACAGGGAAAAGGTCACAAAGTATTTCAGGGGCGGTGCAGAAAGGGCGCGCCCCTACGAGTCGTACGTGACCTTGGGTATGCGTGCAGAAGGTGACAATCCCATAAGTGGAAGCGACCCCAAGAAGATTTTGACAGAAGTTTTGGGGGTGCAGAGGAACATAATCAGGGAAAATTATGGAAGCGACGATGGTGTCTTACGTGAGTTGGTTTATTTCGCGCTTTCGGACACTTGCTCGTACTGACAAGAACAAAACAACCAGAGTTGATGGCGCTGTACAACGAGGTTCAAACCTACTATGACAATGGCTTGCAAATACCGGACGATGTCACACTGCTATTTGCGGATGACAACTTTGCTTCCCTCCGTCGACTCCCCAACAAGGAGGAAAAGAAACGCCGTGGTGGCTCTGGGGTATGAGTCCTCGTCCTCCCAAACGCGTAGAGACACGCCACTTATTGACGTGACAATGAACCAGTATTACTATCATTTTCAGTACACTGGCTATCCCCGATGCTATAGGTGGATGAACAGTAACACCCTGGTGCGTAGTTATATGAAGGTCTTCATGGCAAGCATGTATTCTGACCAGGATCTTAGGGCAAAGCGTGGCACCAACTACGTCTTGCTCATGCCGAAGGAGTGAACCGCATCTGGATTTTTAACGTTGGTGACCTCAAACCTTGCGAGGTTCCAATGAGTTTCGCATTCGATCTTGCTTGGAATGTCAATTGCATCAGTGCAGACGGGTTCCCGAAGTATTACCAGCAATTGGCTACGCGAGAATTTGGCGGCCAGCACGCCAAAGATGTTGCCAAGGCGTGGTATGAGTTTGATCGGCTAGTTGCGCTTCGGAAGCAGGATCACATCGACGTCAGCACGTTTGTGCTGTTGAAGTACCACGAATCTGACAACGTCGTAGGGCGTTGGAAGGCTCTGCTAAAAGATGCGGAAAGGATTGGCGCCACCGTTGATACCGAGTACAAGTCCACATTCTTCCAGCTTGTGCTTCACCCCATCAAGGCATCCTACCTGTGCACTCTGCTTCGAGTCACGCAGTACAAAAATCAGTTGTTTGCGAAGCAGCGCCGCAACACCACAAACGTGCTCTTTCATAAGTCGGTCCAGATTCTTGATCAGGATTATGACCTTATGCAGGAGTACCACACGATCAATCACGGCAAATGGAATCACATCATGGGACAGCCGCACTACGGCTATGGAGATGGCGGGGCTCAGCCATACCGGAACATGATTGAAGGCCTGTGCTATGTACAAACCAGGGAGGACTCGAACCCGAGCATCGGGCACATGGGCATAGCTGTAGAGGGCCACGAAGGCGTCAATACCGGTCACATTAATGAGGATTCGGACAGGACGCATCCGTCTCGCAAATGGCTCGAGCCGGGTGTCACACCGCCTTTTATCACGCCGTATGGTCCCCAGGACCGATACTTTGAGGTATATCATCGCGGGACAAGGGCGTTTTCCTGGGTTGCAAAACCACAGCATGAATGGATACAGCTCAGCCAGTACAGCGGCGAGCTCAAACCTGAAGATGACGACACAAGGGTTATTGTAACCATTGATTGGCGCAAGGTCCCAAGCAACTTTGATGAGTCTGTCTTCATCGAGGTCATTGGCACGCGGGATGGCTACGAAAAGGTCCACATGACCGTCCGACACAGCAGAGTGCCCAGCCATTTCACCGGCTTCGTCGAAACGAGCGGCCACCTCGCCATCGACGCCGGGAAGTGGGCGACGCCCCCATACATGACACTTCCCGCTCTTGGCCGTCCCATCTCAGGATCCGTAAGCCTGCCTCTTGAACAAGACGTTGGCAACCCCGAGAGTCTCCCATTCTTGCGCTTCCCCGTCCATGTCTTTTCCGAGCGTGCGGATGCCAACCTGGAGCTCCAGTTCAACATGACGCTTGAAACGGACCCAAAAAGTCGCATGGAGTACGACTTGCGCTGGGACGGAGGCCCGCTCCAGAGGCTGCGACTGACCGAGGACGATGCCGGGAATGACCGAGGTCTTCCCAGGGGGTGGAACGTAGCAGTCATGGATTGTGTGTGGAAGAAGTCCCACAATGTCGGTCGCGTCGCTGCCGGCGCCTACACGATTGAGGTGCGGTTCCGGAAGGCAAATATAATTTTGGAGAGGCTGATTTTGGATCTGGGCGATTTGCGGTATTCGTATCTTGGTCCGCCGGAGAGCGAGTACGTTGAGGGGTCTGATGGTGGGGTGTGACTATTTACCATGGAGATTGCATCAACATGGGTATTGAGATGGCGACGAATTGGACTGGTTGCGTTTTCTTTTCTGAAAGAAAATGAGGAGGAAGGGAGGAGTTGTTGAATTGGCTGCTGTGACGGATCCACGTAGTCGAAGCAGTCGCGAACGATCTTGCCCGCAGTTTTCTTTTCTCTCTTGCATTGTTTGACTTTCCTTTTCAATATGTACCTGGCGCAAATTGTTCCAAGTCCGTTTCGTCCTCGGCACCATTCAGCGACTGGGCTGGATCGCATCCATCAACTTTTATTGTTTGTCGAATCCAAGACGGGCACGATTTCTCTTGCAATCGACATACATGCCGGAGTCCCGAGCAATGTGCTTCGCTCGCTCCCTGGACACTCGGCCAGCAAAGGTGCACGCACGCAGGCGCTTGTTCTGCGTCTTGGTCTTTTGTTTTTATACAAAGGAGAAGTCAGGAATGTTTTAGGCCTTCTTGGGCTCAAGGGTGTGCCAAATGCTGCTTCGCGACTGACGAGTGCCGACTGGGTGCTGCTGGTCGAGATGGATGTCACGAAGGAATGTGTGTGTGCAAGAGGCTGGTCAAGTGTTGCGCACACATACAGACGTGCGTGCAACCTGGCATCATCATCTTTGTCGACAGCACTGTTGGGGATAAAGACGCGGCAGATGTTGCTCGTGATGAATGGAGAAATTTTTATTCGGGATGCAGTGAGTCTCTTGGGACGTCACTAATCACTCACGCATCGGCCTTTCGTCCGCACTAGCTAGGTACCTAACCTAAGTAGGTACCTAAGTAGGTAAGTACCTACTACCTCCTAGGTACCTACCTAACTGTAAAGATTCTGGGCTCACTTCTGCTTGCAGGGGGGGGGTCAGAAATTAAGTAAGGATGATTAATTATCTCTACAAACACATCCCGTACAGGGATATTAGCCCTGTTAAGTACTTGTCGGTGGGCTGCCTACTGATTTACTAGTAGGGAGGAACAAAAGTGACCTTGATGTCCCATAACACCAAAACATTACGTGTCCTCCTAGATTCACCCTAGCAACCAGCGCCACACCTGAACCCTCCAACCCAGTCCAGCTATCTCACACTACCTAACCTACTTAGGTACCTAGGTAGTGACTTGCTAGCTTGGGCGGCGAACAATTTGATGACTCTTGCACGGCACGTAGTCGCGACGGGACGGACAGGCTGCGCATGCGGCCTGACGATGCAAGAACGGCCATGACGAATTCGTTGTGCGGCATGCTTTGGCGTGATTGTGTTTGCTTGTTTGCATCATGTCGTGTTTTCGTGGTGTCGCATCTTTGATTCGAAACGCGATGGAGAGACACGCAAGATGCAGGGTAAGTCGTATTAAGAACAAAAAAAGCAAACCTTCGCACCGTCCAGCCGCCTGTCTAGGCCACATCTGTCGCACGTTATGACGTGTGTGGGCCAGGCGATCACGGCTTAACTATAATCCGTGATCAAACTGAGCGTTAGGGCTAGGGTTGGAATGCGCACAATAGCGCATTTGATAGAGTCTCTTGAAAACCGTCTTCTTAGCCTGCGCTTGTGCCTCGTGTGTGTGACCACGTCGTCTGGCCACCGACCGCCTTTCGATCCCGCACATGTGGCGGAATTAGCTCTCACCGCAACAAGAGACAAGAATCACCCGTCCAAGAAAAAAGCAAGCCTGGGGTAAAACCTCGCATCACTTGGCGGCTGGCCGAGTGACTCTTGTCGGGGATCAGAGCAACGCAAGGTTGATGAGCAACGGCCAACCGTCTAGTTTTTTTCGTACGGTATATTAGTAACCAGAGCGCTCTGCTCTTCTTCTTTTGCTTTCTTCTTCTTTTGCTCTTGCTCCCTCTCTAGCTTTATTCAGCATTTTTCCTTCTTTTTTTTTTTTTTTTTTTTTTTTTTTGATACTCCATCTTTGCTTATCCCATTTGCTCCGACGTCGAAAAGAAGAAAGTGAAGTAACTCTGCTACTCTGTCATGTCGGACCGTGGTGGGAGAGGACGAGGCAGAGGCCGTGGTGGCTTCCAAGGCAGCTTCCGGGGGTCGGGCTCCCGAGGCGGCGGCCCCGACAGAGGTGGTGGAGGTGAGAGAGGCGGCAGAGGTGGAGGAGGTGAGAGAGGCGGCAGAGGCGGTGGAGGTGAGAGAGGCGGCAGAGGCGGTGGAGGTGAGAGAGGCGGCAGAGGCGGCAGAGGCGGAGGGGGCTTCAGAGGTGGTCGCGGAGGCGGCGCTGCTGCAAACGAGTCTCGATCCAAGGTGTACAGGTTTGTGTTACCGGACCCGCCTCGAGGGCTCATCCCGTGATATCTGTCATGCGCGCATGGATGTTTTTGGTGGCTGACTGCAACGCAACCCACACGCACTTTCTCTCTCTCTCTAGCTCTGAGGGACGCGTGCCCGGCCCCGACCAGGCCGTGACACAACTGGAAGATGGCATCATCGAAAGAGGCGCATCGTCGGTCAAGGGCGTGACGGCCAAGCTGGGGTCCTTGGCCATCACGCAAGAGGACGTCTCGGGCAATGTGTTCCCGCGCCGTCCTGCCTTTGGATCCAGCGGCCAGAACGTGCTTCTCTGGTCCAACTACTTCCCGCTCCACGTGGAGGCGGCCTACCTCTACAAGTATGATGTCGAGTTCCAGCAGGAAGCCGGCGAGGATGCCAGGAAGAGCAAGGCCAAGGACAAGGCCAAGGACAAGGCCAAGGACAAGGCCAAGGACAAGGCCAAGGATGTCAAGGGCCGAAAACTGCACCTCGCGATGCAGCAGGTCCTCATACAGCTTTCCCGCCAGAACAAGAAGATTGGGCTGGCATCACAGTTTAAGAACCAGATCGTCTCGACCAAAAAGCTGGAGCTGAGCTCCAACCCCATTACGATAGAGGTTCCGTCCGAGAGCCAGGATCGAGGACCTGACAGGTTCTTGGTGACAATCCGTGGGCCCACGGAGATCAGGTTGGCCGATCTCGTCTCCTACGCCCGCTCCATGGACGACCATGGCGAGAGGACGATATATCCTAAATTTCCCGAAGTAATCGATGTCCTCGACATTATCTTGGGCCACACGGCGCGGTCCAAGCTCGGAGAGGTGACGTCCATTGGCAGCTCCAGGTTTTTCCCCTTTGGTAAGGACAAGAAGACAGCGAGCTTGATGCAGAATTACCGCACGCTTCTCGCCGCTCGGGGCTTCTTCCAGTCCGTCCGGATCGGCACCGGCCGTCTTCTGGTCAACACCAACATCACGCACGGCGTCTTCAAAATCTCAGGCAAGCTCGACGAAGCCATGAGGACGCTTCAGATCCAGCCCGTCTCGCAGAACGACTTTAGACTGAAGAGGCTGGTTGGCGCTTTTGCCAAATTCCTGCCCAAGACGCGTGTCTGGGCCACGTTTACCGTTGCCGACGGGACCAAGGTCCGGCGGAGTAAGGCTCTGCATGCCATGGTCAACAGGCTGGCTGGGGCGATGGCCGAGGGACCCAACCGCCCGCAGATTGAACCCGGCTGGGAGTATCCCGGGCCGAAGAGTATCAAGTTTTGGCTGACGGATGGTGCGGGGGGGCGTTACATTACCGTGCATGACTATTACAAGCAGAGTAAGCTTCCGCTTGTCAGCTGCTCCTGTTTCTTTCCGTTGCTTTTGTTTTATGTGCTGACCTTGGCCCGACAGAATACGGCATGACGCTGCAGAACCTTCCCGTCCTGAATCTCGGGACAGCCAAGCGGCCGACCTTCTTCCCAGCCGAAGTGCTGGAGATCCAAGAAGGCCAGAGTGTCAAGGCCAAGCTCAGCGCCGACGAAACAACTGCCATGCTCGCGTTTGCCTGCCGCACGCCGTATGAGAATGCGCTATCCATTTCCCAGGACGCCCGCGATGTGCTCGAGTACGACGACAACCCGACGCTCCGCGACTTTGGCATCTCGGTCGGCAAGCAGCTCGCGACGGTGAATGGGCGGGTGCTGGCCATCCCCGCGGTGGCGTACATTGACGCCGTGAAGAAGCCCGCGGCCGTGCTGCCAAACAATGGCAGCTGGAACATGAGGGACGTGAAGGTGGTCAGGGCCGGCGCGCCCATCACCAAGTGGACCTACGTCAACATGCTGCACAACGAAAACGACGTGACGCGGCAGATTCCGAAATCGACCATGGAGACGTTTGCGCTGTTCATGGCCAAGAACATGGGCATCAACATTGCCAAGTCGCCCATCGACCTGCCCAAGGCGCACATGACCATCAAGACGGCCATGGCGGCCAGCGGGCTCGAGAACCTGCTTGACTACGCCGACAAGAAGGGCATCCAGCACATCATGTTCGTCCTGCCGCAAAAGGACAGCTCCGGGCTCTACACCAAGATCAAGCGGCTGGGCGACTGCCAGTTTGGCATCCACACGACGTGCATGGTGGCCAAGAACCTGTACAAGGAGAACAACCTCTCGTACTACAGCAACGTGGGGCTCAAGATCAATCTCAAGGCCGGGGGCGTCAACCACAAGCTCAAGGTGGAGTCTGGCCTGCTGCGCGACGGCCAGACCATGTTCGTCGGGTACGACGTCACGCACCCGACCAACATGAACGTCGTCGAGGGCAAGGAGCCGCCCAGCCTGGTCGGGCTCGTGGCCTCGGTCGACCGGGACCTCGCGCAGTGGCCCGCCCGCGCGTGGGAGCAAAAGGCCAAGCAGGAGATGCTCGGCGGCCCGCTAACCGAGGCCTTCCGCTCGCGCCTCCAGCTGTGGCAGGCCAAGAACGGCGGCGCGCTGCCCGAAAACATTGTCATCTTCCGCGACGGGGTGTCGGAGGGCCAATTCGCGCAGGTGCTCGACACGGAGCTGCCCATGATCCGCGAAGCCTGCCGCCTCACCTACGGCACCAAGAAGCAGGTGAAGCTCTCGCTCATCGTCTCGGTCAAGCGCCACCAGACGCGCTTCTACCCGACGGACCGCAACGCCATGTCCCGCTCGGGGAACGTCAAGAACGGCACCGTCGTCGACCGCGGCGTGACCCTCGCGCCGTACTGGGACTTTTTCCTCACCGCCCACGACGCCCTCCAGGGGACGGCCCGCCCGGCGCACTACACGGTGCTGCTGGACGAGGTCTTCCGCGCGAGGTTCGGCGAGCAGCGCGCCGCTGACGAGGTCGAGCGCCTGACGCACGAGCTGTGCTACCTCTTTGGGCGGGCGACCAAGGCGGTGAGTATCTGCCCGCCGGCGTACTACGCCGATATCGTGTGCGAGCGGGCGAGGGCGCATCGGCCGGAGTATGATGTGAGTGATGTGGAGAGCGTGGTGACGGCGGAGAGTGAGTCGTTGGGGGGGAGGGCTGTGAGGCAGGTTCATCGGCGGTTGCAGGATAGCATGTATTATATGTGATTGCCGGGGGGGGGTGCCAAGATGAGCTTGGAAGGGGCAAGGCGTACTACTTGTCATTGCCTTGGTGGGTTTGCCAAGATGGAGCTTGGAAAGAGCCGATGGAAGGGGCTTTATTTGCTGCTTTGCTGGAACATGGCTAGTGTAATGGTTTTTTTTATCTTTTTATGGATACGGGGATTTTGTCGCCGTGGATCATGCCCGCGGGAGAGGGTAGCGAGCTGGGTAGCGTTTAGAGGGAGCGGTGCTGGCAGTATCCGAAGCACAAGGAAGGTTGAGCGTGTATGCTAGTAGTTTGTCACCAGGGGAAGTGTCAAGTCACGAGGGGTACTATGAATAAAATCACAGAAGGCTTGCCATTACGTGACCTGATACGCGCATGTACATATGTACGCACACATATACACATGTACACGTACACACGTACACACGTACACACGTACACACACATACACAGACACATACATATATATACATATATATATATATTTATACAGATATACACACATAAATACATACATATATAATAGTCCAAATTCTACAACACTCTATTCAAACGCAGCGCATTGGACGCGCAACGGCCACGAGACGCACCAAGACGTCGATATGCCACACCAGTTCTCACGACCAAAATAAATGGTAGTTGTTGTACAAAGGGACGAGAATAAATCACGCTTGCAGCCTCCTACCCATTCGTTCCCATCCCATCCCATGACAAAGAAAAACAGGCAAAAAAACCCGTTTCTTGGCAAACAAACACACACACACACACACACACACACATCGGCCTCACATCTTGGCCTTCACCCCCCCCCGGCGAGCCCCAAAATAAAGCCGCCACTCCTCCCCGACGGTCGTCTTCTCCGCATTCGCGCCCCCCGCCCAAGCCTCAAACTCCCGCTCCTCGGCCCGCCAGACATCAACCTCACCCCTCACGAAGCTCCCCGTCTCGCGCGCGCAAAAGCCCGGGTCCTCAAACGGAACAAGGTGCCCGCACGTGGGGTGCGTCACGGCCCGGACGCGGCCCGCGGCGCGGCCCCCGCTCCCGCCGAGGCCCGTGCCCGTGAGGGCCGTCCGGGCGGCAACATCCGACGGGTGCATGATGTGGCTGTTTGCGGCGTTGAGGAAGAGCGCGCCGGGGCGCAGCCGATCGAGCTGGTTGTGCGTGCTGATGGGTTCGGGGCGGTAAAAGGGGTAGAGGGCCGGGTCGAGGTGCGTGGCCGCGGGGGGGAGCAGGTCGCGCAGCCAGGCGGGATTTGTCATCTTCGGCGGCGGGGACGCGGGTGGCCTGGTGGCGTCGGCGTCGGGGCCGAAGGCCGGCCAGGAGGGGCGCACAAAGGTGAAGACCTCCTGGTGCTTGGTTGTTACGAGGGTGACCTTTTCGTCTCCGCCTCCGCCTCCGTCGGGCCGCAATCCGTACCTGATCCAGCGCTCGAGGACCCTCTCGTCCCACGAGCCATAAAAGGGGCTCTCGCGAAACACGGCGGCGGCGTGCCCGCGCGACGGCCAGACGTCTCTCCGGCGGGCGCTCGCCGCGGCGGGGGCCGCCCCGTTGGAGGCCGGCCCGCGGACGCGGGCGGCGATGACGGCGTCGAGCAGCACGACGGAGTGGAAGAGGCGCGGGTGGAGGAGGGCGGCGTGGGCGAGGGCGTTGCCGCCAAAGGAGTGGCCGACGGCGATGAGGGGCCGGGGCATGCGAAAGGTGTTGATCATGTGGACTGTGTCGCGGGAGTGGTCGTACCAGCCGGCTGGCGGGTGTGTTGTCCGTGGTCGTTAGCTGCCGTCTTGTTTTTTTGTCTCTTCTTGTCTTTCTTTTGCCTATATACATGTACACATGTGTGTGTGTGTGTGTGTGTGTGTGTGTGTGTGTGTGTGAGAGGGAGAGGGAGGAGGGAGGAGGGAGACGA